>JASDQU010102410.1:119029-135964 GCA_032191745.1 Picea mariana
CATCCATTCTCTAATCAAAGGTTGAGATCATCCCACAATAATCTCACTCACAAACCCACTTTGGGTTAAGTTCCCTAAGTTCACTTTATGTCCCCTCATTCACCCACAAAGTGAATAATTAGTCACTTTTGCCTAAGTGACAAAAATTCAACTTTTTGACTTAAGTGAAGTCAAAATTGAATTGACATAAAGTACAAGGTACATAGTACCAAAGTATTTCCCACTTGTGGTTAGAGACTCAAAACCACAAGGGGACCACTTCCCATGGTACCCAAATCTCAACACTCCTCTTACGGAGGAAAGTGTTTGTCACCAAGCCCATCTTGTCTTTGAAGTAAACATGTTTTCCCCTTGGCAAGGCCTTGGTGAGAATATTTGCAACCTGCTCGTCAGTCGGTATATACTGTAACTGTACTGCCCCTCGCTAAACACAATCTCTGATGAAGTGGTATATGATCTCTATATGCTTCGACCTGTCATGGAAAATTGGATTCTCAGAGAGTTTGATACAACTCTGATTATCGCAATAAATGACAATCGGAGGCAACTCCTGACCAAATAATCCTACCAGCATGTTACGAAGCCAAATGGCCTCGCAACTGGCCTGACTGGCCGCCATATACTCTGCCTCGGTTGAACTCATAGAAACTGACTTTTGTTTCCGACTGTACCAGGAAACAAGTCCTGACCCCAACCCAAAACAGCACCCTCAGGTGCTCTTCGTGTCAGTAGCACATCCTGCCCAGTCTGAATTTGTGTAGCCAACCAAACTGACTCCATCCCCTCTGATATAGTCCAGGCCATAATCAACTGACCCTGCAATGTACCTCAAAACATGTTTTGCCCCAATCCAGTGAACACTCCTCGGCTCTACTATGTGCTGGTTCAGAGTGTTTCACAGCGTCATGCATAATAAAACCATCTTTAATTGAGACACCTTCGATGTCTATTTAATTATATTCAGCCAAAGGTATCACTAAGGAGCATCGTATACTTGTCAATTTATACATCAAACACTATACATGGCCATTTTAGCATTATGAAAAGCTTGAACATGCGTTGAGAAAATAATTCAAATTTACTTGTAAACATTCAACTATAGAATCGAGGAACAAAATCAGAATTTATTGATTTGATTACACACAGGTTAACAAGCATTTATATTTTCACATAGTGTAAAAGTGTAATTGGTATATTGAAAATGTTTACTGATGTAACTCATCACAAAGAATAAAACCCCAAAATCTTTCCCACTTATGATTGTTTACCAAGAGAAGTAAACAAGCAGATGCATCTACATCATCAGAGGAACTCAAACAATCCCACTACCAGAATTTGATCTAATAAGTTATTGCAGTATTCCAGGGGGCTGGCGGCAGTGGGAGGGGCGGGGTGATTTGATTAAAAAATTTGAGACTGGTACCATAAAGGATAAGAACATCTGAGATAAACACCAAAGACACCAACTCAAAAATCCTTCAAATAAGCATTACTTTAACCAATGGATTGCAGCATTTTCATGGCCAATTTCAGAACCTGTCTTGGAATGATGATCTAGTGTGAAGGTAGTCTAGACTGACAGCTGGTAGAGACCTTATCAGCAACTCTTTAATAGTATTACCCCTCTTTAATGAAGGAAACAGGTCTAAGTGAAACTTACATGCCTAGTAGGCCCACTCATGGATAAAAGCCACAAAAGCAACATGCAGAGGTGGAAAATAGCAAAAGCTTTGCTTCTTTATCTCAGTCAAGCTTTCAAAAGACAAATATATGGTATAGGAAATATACTAAACCTAAAAACATGTCCAAAATAATGATGCCTAAACCTCAAAAAAGAGCCAACATACCTGATATGGAGTTTCCATGATAATCCGCCCTTCCTTAGAAATACAAGGGAGCGTGCCTTGCTGGAAAAAGGTTACCTACATATGACAAGCATGCTGTTTAAAGTTTATTCAATACAAATGGTACCAACAACTCATTCTGAATCCAAGCAAAAAAGTTTGAGAATCTCAGTTGTATGCCAGAAGTGTTTTAAAGAAGGCCAATTTCATAGTCATACTCCAAAGGCAATATAAATGGTCCAAACTTACTTGTTCTGATTCCAAGCCAAAATATTTTCGACTCTCAAAGAATTTGCGTATCCCATCATGCGTAAATGAACTTGTCATTATATACCAATGAATTCTGATAACTCGCCCTGCTCCTCAATAGCAAAAATTGCAAACAATGGTGCCTATGTCAAGCTTGACAATTATCCTAGATACAAGAGTAAGTTATAACTTGTTGAAGAATAATTCTAAAAGTGCCCACTTACCATCAGAAGCCACTGACTGGGCCGCAAGTCTCTGAACACGTAAAATACGTTCTGCTTGAAGTTGGAACAGTGATTTACCAGAAGGAAGCCCAATGTCTGAAATACAACAGCATAACCAATTTTCTTTAGATTAGATGGGAAGGAATATTATCTTGGACATGAATGCTTCATACTCATGAATAGACACTGGCTTTGCCTTCTAAACCATTATAATCAATGGTACAACAACCTGGGGACCTCTAGCCCAGCTTAATTCTACCATATTCCCTATTTGGTAGACTAATATTACATATACCTTACCAGTCTAAACAGTGCTGTGAATAAACAAATTAAACATAATTCATACAATCATACGACAGAATTGCTGAACTTACTGAAACATCCCTTCGCCTCCGAACTTCCTAGACGGGTACCCTGAATGGAACGACAGGCCATCAAACTCATAAGAGAATGTCCATTGAATCATTAAGTTTTAAACTGCAAATATAGTATATTTCAAAATTCTAATGCCAAACACAAAAGGTGGCCTAGGAGAGTTTACAGCAGAAAAATATTGCATATATATTGCAAATTCCAAGATAAAATGAACTAGTTGAAACTATAAAACATAGGCAAGGTACAAGTCTTGAAAACAGAACTTATTAAAATTTCTCAATAAAAATACTGTATAATGTGAGATATGTACCTTTAACGAGAAGTTAGATAAGGTAAGATAATTTTATTATTGTCCAATAAATGACCACAATAAGTAGGTCAATGATACTCGAACATACATCCAGTGTAAATACATAGTGGGAGTACAAAAGCAGTTCCTAATGCTAGGATATCAAAAGCAGAAAAAATCAAGTACATAGCTAAAAGAAATACAAAATAATTGCAAAAACAAAAACACGACCAACTAGGGTTCTATTTGATGAGTAACAGAAGACAAAAATGACACAGACGAGGAAACATTTCTGATTACAAGATAACATGTCAAGTTTTCAAGAAGCAATGAACATAACAGATGGTGAAACAATCCAGACAACCTCAATATGTTTATCAAATCAAGATCAAAACCCTGTTTTATAAGACCAACATCAATCAGTCTTGTTCAGAATGGCCTTCTGCTTGTATATGATTTCCTGGAAAGAACCCGTCTCCTGGCAAGATCCTAAACGAAGATTTGGCAGTGGCTCTGAGCTGTCTTACTCCCAGTCTGCTGCCACATCAGCAACACTGTCAGGGTTGATAAAAACCCTAGCAGCCCTGCTGATTGGTATCTTTAAGGCAGCTCCAGATTCAGATCAAGATGCTTTAAAAAAATGCAGGCCCCTCTCAAATGAAGCCAAGACCGTTCTTAGTTGCCACCAAGGACAATAGAAGGTCCCAATTTCAAGGAACTCAGATTTTGAATGTGGAGCAATTTATTGTGGAAGAATCAGAGACTGCTCCTGTTTTGCAGATCTCTTTTGAAGGTTTTCGTGCAAACATCAAAGCCCATTCGGAGAATGCCCTGTGTTACCTCTCAAACCCTCACTTCTTGAGATAAAGTCCTAAAGTTCATGTAAGACCTTGGAGGAACTAAGATGGATGCCAATGTCACCTCACTAACCCTCTTTACATTTTAGGCCGGCTCTCCTCCGGCTCAAAGGAGGCTTCCCTAGAATAGGATTACTAGAACTTATGCAATGAAGTCCAAGGTGAAGTGAAGAGAAAGTTCTAGCAAAACAAATTGATAAAGTTTTAGGAAATAATATGGATGAATGGACCAAAACTAGTGTCTTTCTATTGGGAATATGGAGTCAAATCAAGATTCATGGGAGGCTATCCTATTGAGGAAAACATGGTAACTAAGGCTGAAACATACAAGCTACAAAAGCCCTTTCCTTGTTGTCCCAAATTGCAGAAATGTAACTAGAGAGATCACAAAAGTAGATGAACTTTAACAATTATGAAAATTATGATTACCCATAATGAAATGTATGTGCATTTAACCAAGCGAAGAGAAAAAAAATAAAAATGCATCTATAAACAACATCCCAAGGATAACATGAAGAAAAAAGGAATAGTTATCAAATTCACCACTCCATAAACATTTGTCAAGATAATTCCAGAAATATGAGAGAGCATTAAGATCTACAAGACATCCTCGTCCACAAAGCATTTTCATTAATCCTCCAAAAGCATCCAATAAATATTCAACTAAGCACCTACGATATTTCTCCCCAAATCCACCACACATCAAATGGACAGAGCAAACCCTTATATAGGTTTCAGCTCTATCTCCTCAACAATAAAGAAGTATATGTTTTCATAGATCCATTAGTTCACGAAGTAATAACAATAAAATATCCTTCTCAACAACTTATTTACTAAAAGTAGAAATAAGTTGTTGGGATCCGCTTTCTTCTCCAAAAAGAAACAATAAAATATCTAAGGAAAACAATACAATAATGCTCTCATGTAACCAACTCCATGAGACAAGACAACAATAATAAAATAATGTTGGTTATGCCAAGTGTCTTCTCCAAAGTGGTTGACCATGTCAACAAGCTACAATGCGTGCTCTTAAACTACTCCAAGGTAGGTCACTCCTCTAAAAACCTCCATAAATGAACAATAACCAACTCCTAATGGCACATGTGGTCAAAATGCAACGAGGGTTTTAAAACAACATATTTGAAATTACCATAATTGCTTTAATATTTATTGGACTCTTTCTTTTAACTATTTTTTGGAAATGCCGCAACCAATCTGCATCTAATGGCATTGATCTGGTAGTAAATGGGGCACTCTATCTAAAGATATTTGTTGATAAGCTAGCACCAAAAGTACCCTCTCACACATGTCATCCAAATATAGTAAGAAGACCAAGTAATAAGCAAGTACAAGTGACACATGTGGGTGCTACAACCCAAAATGCACCATCAAAGAGCATTAATAAATGTGCCAAAGGTATCCAATGAAGGCTCTGCCCACAATGAAGATGAATAAGAGGTCCAAATGTCTGTATGCATGTTAAAAATAGGTAAATTCTCTCACACATGCCAAATAAAATCTCCATGATGTAGTCTGCAAGGTGTAACCATTTCCTCAATAAATGTGCAAATGGCTAAGTACAAGTAGGAAGAGGTCAACATATCAAACCTTAATCCATGTGCAAGGAATAGATACATGCCAACTAACTCCATGGAAGATAGGATGGCCCCATCATCAAGCAATGAAATACAAATAAATATGAATATGCCTCCAAATGTGTGCCAATAAGGGGAGCGCTCCACCTAAGTCAATGCTCCATGTCATAATAAAGCCATCCAAGTGTTAATAACCCCCAAATAGGCTAGAGCGCTCACAACATAGGCTCAACCCAAGCTCAACCATGCCAGAAAAAAAACCATTGTTCACTCATTCTTACCTCTCCATGCGCCATACCTTCCTTGTTTAGCCACATGTGCACCCTCATTGATGGTCATTGGGAAGTGCACCCTCACTCACTATATATTGGAGGTTGTGCTTCACTATTAGAGTCGGATTTTTGCAGCAGCAGCTCTCATATTCTCTCTCTCTCTCTCTCTCTCTCTTCTTGTTCTTCTACTAAACTAGCTATCTTTCTCTGTGTGAAGATAATCATAGTGTCAGTTCTTGTGCTTGTTGATGTGGTGCAATCAGCCCTTTGGCGGCCATTAATAAAGAAGTGTTGTGCTTATTTTTGAGCTTTCACTCTTGTTGGTATTGTGTTCTCTCTTTATGCATTCAATTAGTAGTTCATAACCATTTATTGTGTTAATTCTCTATCTTTTAAGTGGTTTTTTCTTCTATTTCTTCCATCTTTCTCACGCTAACACTACAGGGTCCTTCCAAGCAAAGTTATATTATATTTTCCTAACGTCTTGGCAGGGTGTTTAGAAGCTTTCTAAGACAATTTTACTGTTCTTTTTTGTGTGCTTTTGGCAGAAAATCAAATCCAAGATCAGCAGCCCGGTACCTAGGGACTCCCCCCTGAGGTTGGCACGCACCAGCCCGAACGGAGTGGAGGTTTGCTCGTGACAATATGGGGCATTCTCTCCTTGAATTAGCCACTTTTCCATCGCTGATTTACACTTATATCAGATCTGATTGGAGGGTGAAAAAGTGTGCTAACAGATACCAACATTAATCATATAAAGTAGCAAACATCATCATCAACTGTCCAATAGTTTGCAGATCGTCGACAAAAAATGTGATACCATGAAGAGAGAACCAAGGCATGGCAATCCATCACAAAGGAGAAATGGGTCTCCTCCAATCCAAAAGTACTCAAGCAACCCAATTGAAGTACCAACCTCATGAAGCTATCATCCTGCAAATCCCTATAATGTGTGATGAAAATCATGTGTAATCTTCATGCTATAAGAGGGTTAACAAGTTACAACTTACTTTATAGACTTAACAGACTTTGGCCGGAGGGTTTAGAAAGGATTCATAACTAAGTTACCAGAAATGTGTAGGGAGGACAACCAAAACACCATTCAGCATTTCGGACACAGAAACAGAGAGGATACAGCATGGAAACACCATTGAAAATATCAGTCAATGGGAAACAGATATCTTGAAACGTTTCAGCCCCTGTAACCCACGTTTCCTACCAACAACAGTAAAAGAAGCATAAGAAAAGAACAAAACAAAACCCAAAAAGCAATCCCTGGATAGTATTTAACTTTTAATCTTAATTCTTAAAGTTAATGGAAGTATAATATAAGTTAAGGTAAAAGGTTAATGAAAGTATAATATAAGTTAGATAAAATTCAAACTAACCTAAACTTTAATATTAAAAGTTAAAGTGGGACCCCATTTCAAGATTTCTGGTGGTGGATTCAATTCCACTCCTTACATGTAGAAAGTAGAATTGGATAATGAACATAACCGTGTTTGGTGGTGGATTAAGCTTCGCTCATGGCATTTCCAAATTTGAAATTCACGGTAATGAACATTGAATATGGTGTAGAATTGTATTATAAAATTGAACATTGAATATGATGTGTAAAATGGTATTTCCAAATTTGAAATTCAAGAATGGTATTTTAAATTTGTTATGTCTCATGGTTTTTTTGCATATGTGTGTGTGTGTTGTTTCCCAATCGTATCATATCCATCCTTTGTAAAAAATTGGCTTATCTGCTTCCACCCCACAAATCTCCATATCCATTTCAGTGCAACTTATATTTGTAAGAACCGAACGGATGATTTTGTAATTAGTTTCAGCACAAAAGGGTTTTTCTTAGATTATTTTTTTTTAAACTTAATATAGGAAGCAAACTTTGGAGGAAGGACAGTAGTTTTGGGGCAGCACTGCCTTTTTCCTAAATCTATGGTTTCCAAAATTTAACTTAACTACCACGACCTTATCTTCAACCCTTGTTTGGGTGAGACTTCCAACTCCCCCATTCCATTGTGGGAGGAACAGATAATGAAGCTGATTGGGAATTCCTTCAGGCAGTTCACTCAGTTTGATAGATGTAGGGAAATCTTCACATGTGCCAAAATATGTGTGGAGGTGGACCTATGCAAAGGATTACTAGACAGAAGAGCCCTAGATTGCAGAGATTTCAATGGAACCAGAACTGCAACCAGATGGCAACCAAAAGGCCCCAAAATTACAAAACATACAGGAACCAGACTAGAACCCACCAAAAAACAAGGATTTAAAATGGTCGAATAACAAATACATAAAATAATCAAATTTTAATAAAAATGTATATGTATCCATGTGCATCGATGTAAATTCAAACCATTAGACACCAAACATGCAAAGTTTATTCATATATATCGCATGTAAATGTTGAAATACATCTTAGTTCAGCATACACTTAGTCTACATTAGATTTCAGCCTCCTATAAAGAAACAAAAGTCATACAACTGTTCTTTATGAACAGAAACACTCATAGACAAGTTCTGAAATAAAATAGCAGCGGAATTAATTTATGAACAGCAGACAGTAACCCACATTTGGCACAAAATTCTGTGCATAAAAACTTGGAGAATTATTTAGAAAATTGGACAGTTTTGAGGAGGAACAAGTGTTTTATTCAGCTCTAGGAATTTCTAAACTTTTACAACAGCAAATAGCATCAGCATTAAAACACAGTCAATGACTTCTTTCAGCCAAATTCTGAACTATACAAAGTCCCGGACTGTAGCTAACAAAGACAGCCATGGCTGTATGGCCTGTACGGCCCAGGACAGCCAATAAATCTTCAGAAACAGTCACCAATCTGCATAGAAAACCGTGCCAAAAGAAATTGTATGGAACAAAAGCAAAAACTCAGCAAATGTGCATTGGAAATCATGCCAACCTGCTGTAAAATGACAGCCTCGATTTCTGTGCCCTCCCTTTTCTGTACGGCCAGCTTACACAGCTGTACGGCCTCCTTTATTGTTGTTGTACGGACTATATTAAATGCTGCTATGCTCCTTGGGATGCGTGCCCCTTCACCTTCCCTCAAGCTCTCCTCAAAAGTGCGCCCTCCTTCTCCTAATGAGCTGTCTTTTATTAATTTCGAAATGTAACTCTCCTAACCCTTGATCTCCCTTGAGCGACTCTTCACTTTCCCTTGAGATCAACGGTCACGACTTAATCATTCGTTGAGGTCATTTAAGTAATTAAAGTGACCCATAACATCATAAAGTCACTTTTACATTAAAAAATTAAAAGACCCAACTTTATAAAATCACTTTATAAAGTCGCTAGGAGAAAATTTGTTTGGTCACTTCCGCATGTTGAGCGTTGTCAATGCAGAAGTACCTCCAAGCTACCAAATTTCAACAGTAAACATGAAAATAGCTAAATGACATCAAGATATATGTTCTAAGATACACATATTTCAAGGTCTAAAAGAAAATACATAGACATTGAGGTCTTGATGGCCTCGAGTCCAAAAATAATCATACTACAAATAAATCACTACACATCCTCATACTCATCCTCTAGATTGGGATCCTCTACAACAATCTTTGCATGGGTATAATCAACCTCTCAACTCGATGATCTAGGCATAGCATCACTTTTCAAAATATCAGCTTGTTGAAGTGGTTCCAAGTCCATCAAACTAAAATAATCCCCTACAATGCTATTGGCTAACCCTGCACTATCCAATCTAAGGAGGGATCAATATCCTTCAAGATTATGAGATCTGAATCATGTGTGGCATTCAGTCATTGGTTACGCCTCAGCTGAAGATTACACTACACAAAGACTAAATCATTCGAACATTGTTGTTCCAAATGATTTATCTTCTTCATGTGTGGGGTCAAACACACTCTAGCAGTGCTTGTCACCCCTCACTTTCACTTCAGGAACTAGACCATATTGGCTAGATTTAAACAGTTGAAGATTAAAATACATGGTCACACTTTCACTTCAGGAACTAGAACATGTATTTTATGTATTATTACTAGACCATACTTAGTGATCTATGTAAAGTGTTTTTTCATCTAGGTGGTTTCTCTAGACCCTTGTGGTTTGTCATGGCCTGTCCTCTTAGTCCCCATTTCAAGATAGTCCCTGCCCTTATGGCTCATACTAACCATCTCTTAGAGGTCATTAATGGCCAAGGTGGATGTGCATGGATCTTGGAGTGGATCTATCAAGACACATGACTTAGGGAACCCCTAGGTTTTTTCACTTTCCCATTATGTAAAAGTTGCGTTGATGCATTGTAAAGGTTAGCATGCCTAGAAAGCACACTTCTTTAGCCTAAGCATGGATCTACTTATGTATTTGTCACACTTTGGCCTAGGTGATTATCTACCTAGCACTATTGGGTCTTATGACATGTATTTGGCACTTGAGATCATGTAAAACCACCTCATGAGGGACCTCTACATATTTTTATGCATGGAAAGCTTGGAGGGCCCCTCTCTCCAATGCCTTGAGCCATCTTGGATAATTCTTCTTGCACATGGGCTTGTCTTATCATACCACATCATCTTGCATAGAACGCTCCACCTTATCTTCGTATTTGGAGGAACATGTCACATTTCTAGAGGAGCCATCCACCGTGGAGATCACATCATTGGACCGTAGAGCTTTTACTTGGAACATGTGGCTTGTTTTGACCCTCCTTAACTTGGGGGAGGTGGTTAGCATGGACTTGGGAGGTTGTTACACCTTGGAGGACTCACTTATGATCATTTTATGCTATTTTGGATGAGTTGTCTCTCTTGGATCCTTCCACGGGCCACATGTGTGGCCTAGATCTCTCTCTCTTCTAGCCATTTGCTCATTTCTTGGATCGATCTACCTTTGAGGAGGTTGTTGAGGTGGTTACCATGCATTATGGAAGAATGTTGGCCCCTCTTGACCCTATTATTCCTATTTTGGGTTGGGACGTCCTCTTTGTTTGGAGAATCTTGTACATGTGGCACAACTATTTGGCTAGTTTATGTATTTTTGACCTTGTCCTCATAGTTAGTTAGAGGATAAGTCTTTTTTATGATCTCCTAAGCTAGATCTAAAGAGAAAATTATTATTGTGATTGAGGGTTGTTGAGCCTCCTCTCTACATAAGATGCTCCCCTTCACACCATTTTTTGTTATTGACTGGCATATTTGAGAATACATTGTTGAAAATCTACTGAGGCAATTTGGTGTGGGTTCAAGTTCTTCTCCCTTGGCTTTATTTTTGTGCTTGCAAGATTGGATGTGGAAGTGCACGTGTTCATGTTTGTAACGCTCAAGGGCCAACATCTTATTTCTCTTAATTACCATACCTTTAAAAGAAAAGAGCCAACATAGTGTTATCTTACTCACCATATTTAAATAAAAACTATAAATAAACTAACAATCGAGCATAGATCCATCTTATCCTCGGATCTATTATGCATCGAGAGGGATCAAAAAACATTGAGGTTTGCACCTAGAGTTTTTGGATCTCTCTTGATACTTAATAGATATAAGGTTAAGATGGCTTCATATTAATAAATTAGAAAATAGGCTAAGCCAGGGTGCACTTCGAGTTGGGTAATCTACAAAGGAGGGGGAGTAGATCTCTTAGATGGTTTGGGGCAATTCGGTTCCAAACAAGTGGATTGGGATAATCCAATAAAAAACATGCCAATTTCCTTGTGTGTATGTGTGTGTGTGCATTCATGTTTGTAATGCTCAAAAGCCAATGTCTTATTTCTCTTAATTGCCATACCTAAAAAGAAAATGAAAGAAAGAGCCAACATAGTATTTAACTTACTTAACATATTTAAACAACAACTATAAGTAAACTAGTAATCTAGCATAGATCCATCTTGTCCTCAAATCTATTATGCATCGAGAGAGATTGAAGAACATTGAGGTTTGCACCTCGATTTTTTGATCCTCTCGATAGCTAATAAATACAAGGTTAAGAAGGATTTATGCTAATAACTTAGAAAATATGCTAAGTCAAGTTGCACGTCTAAGTCAAATTGCACATCAAGTTGGGGAATCTAGGGAGGAGTAGTAAATCTCTCAAGTCGTTTGGGGTAAGTAATCAGGTGGTTACTTACCATATTTAAACAACAACTATAAATAAACTAGCAATCTAGCATAGATCCATCTTATCCTCGGATCTATTATGCATCAAGAGGGATCCAAAAACATTAAGGTTTGCACCTCGAGTTTTTTTATCCCTCTTGGTACTTAATAGATAAAAGGTTAAGATGGATTTATACTAATAACTTAGAAAATAAGCTAAGTCGAGTTGCACATCAAGTTGGGAATCTACGAAGGAGGGGGAGTAAAACTACTAGGTGGTTTGGGATTATCCAATTCAAAACTCATCAACAGTGGATTGGGGTAATCCAATAAAAAACATGTCAATCGATGGTTTGGGGGTCCAATTCAAAACCTGTCATAGATGGCTTAGAGTAACTTCTTCTAAACCCATTATGAGATTCAAGGTGAACACTTGATTAGTTGTTTGGTTGTTGAGAACTTCATTGGAATTATTGTTTGAAGGGGGGTATTTAATAAGCAAAAAACAAGCTTCAATGTTAATGTATGATCATATATGATATAAGTGACCACGTTTGGAATAACATGTTGGTAATATAATTTGACATTGAAAAGAATGCAGCAATTGATTTCAAGGCTAATTAAGTATATGGGTAGATTACCTTGGGCTAACTCTATGGTGTAATTGCTACAACAATATTTATAATATATGGCATTTAGTATACTCTCCATTTCTCCTATTCATTGTGATTTGTGTGCGTTCGTTTATAAAATCTTACACTTCTTTCTAAAAGGCACTGTCTTTGCATTGGATGTATAGATATAAATTGAATTTCTTGATTTATTACTTGATGTATATAAAATGTTCTATTTCAAAATTCAGTGATTGTACTTAACACAGATGTTTGCTTCTTCTGATGCAAATATGTTCTTATGAAATTCAGGGATTTACTTACTTGAATAGATTGTTCTAGAACTGAATATTAAAGTTAGTGTCAATTCAGAAAACTTGATATAGATGGGACAGTTTGAATTTTTTCAAATAATGTATATACATATAAAAGCAAAATGAGGTTAATCATTGAATTATAAGTTTATAACTAAGTACCTATGCATCCTTGCGACCTAGATAGGGAATAAGAAAAGATCCATGAGATCTACATTAAAAGGGGAGAGGAGAACTAACTTTTTCTTATTCTACCTGTAACAATAAGAAGCCACACATCAATTTGTATGCTCCCGTGATTTTTTTTCTTTTGCATTCTGTATTATTCATACTATTTCAGACTAATACAATTAACATATGATAGTTTTGAATAAACTGAAATAGTTAACCATGACATTGTTAGAACCATATAAACATTCCAAACAATTAAACTTATGTTTCATATTAGTCTCTCATTCATGCATAATCTAAACTTCTGTTTAATTTTGTTTCTTCTTAGTTCTTTCCCTAGAATACATTCTCTAATAAAAAGTACCTGGCCTCCAGACAAAAGCACGACTGCAAGCTTGCCCTCGCATATGGCCTTTAGTCCCATGCTCCACCATTTTTCTCTCTCTTCTAATGTCCTTTCCTCAACAGTTGAGACACTTGCTTCAGGAACTGGTTCTAGATTGAGTACAGGTCGATCTTCACAAAACATATTAACAATTAAAATTTTATTAGCTTGGAAAAGATCAAATATACAGCATAAATTTTGGCAACATTGCATTCAATAAATATATTCACATCCATAATTAAGTATCAATTCCATCCTTAAGAATGAACAAGTTGAAGAAAAGCAAGTTATAACTTCCTATGAACTGAAATGCAACACAAAAAGCATATAACTACACTCACGAAAATGGTCATTGCTGCTTCAAAAATGGCTTTACTTCTATGTTGCACCAGGAATTGGAAATATGAACCAGGAAAGGAGGAAACAAGTATCCAGAAATGAGGAAAGCTGGGGTCCAATGCCAAATGAAAACTTGGATGGACATCTGAAACATTGAGAAAGATGGATAAAGGAAGGAAAATCTAACTAAATGCATTGAAAAACACTGGAAAGTTGAGTTGAAGTCCTCAAAACTTCATCCGCACCCACAGAAACCCAAGGAGATTTCAATAAAACAGAGCCGGAAACCCCTCAAAACAGTCAGAAAATCCAAGAAACGTTCCTTATAAATGTCCGGGGTTTCCAGCCACCTTGAAACTGCAGCCAGTGAAGTTTCCAAGTCTCCAATAGTTTACAGTACTGGAAAGCAACCGTGAGGTGATCAGAAACAGTTTCCAGGTTACTTTATTTCCTAAACTAGAATAGAAAGGGGATCCCATAAAGCCAAGTGACAAAACTCATAGTGTAGAAACTCTAGTCAAAACTCAAAAGTAATTCCCAAATAGAATTTAGTGAACACCTGCTGAGTTCCGGTTTGTTTGGCAGAGATTGGCAACAAAATTCATATCGTAATGCATCTAGATGAAGAATTTCTAGGTAATTTTCGTTAGACAAAGCTCAGGAAACTTAGTATATCATGTCAAAATGGCTTATTAAAAGAACCCGTTTATGGAATGCAGTTTGTAAGAGAATTCACGAAAACCACCTTTGTTGCATGCGATATAAAAGACAAGGCTTCAAACTACTCACCACGTGAAGCAAGAGACTGTTTTATAATTCGATCCACTCGGGGGAGATCCAAGCTCTGTAAGGAAAACATTAGACAGTCTGTAAGACTAACTTTAACGATGATATTTGCTTTAAGTTTTGAAATTAAACAGCATTGCCGACTTTTCTATATATACCCTGTTAATATGCCTCAACAAGACAATTGAAGTATGTTCAAACAGAAAAAATCAAAACACGAGAGAACTTACATTAAATTCAAAGAGAAGATACAGAAACCTATAGACAGCATAAGACATATACGATATAGAGCAGGAAACGAGAGGAATCCATTAACTGTCAGTTGTTATAATTAAGTCAAGATCCGGCGTGAAACAAGAAAATTACTAATTAAAACTGGAAGTTATAAAACACGATCTACGGTTCATTAAAAGCATAATTCCGAGTTTGAGACAGAATTTGAACCGCGTGACAACAAGAGTTCGAACCTCTGGAAACTGTAAGAAAATTAAATAAATAAAAGATAAAGAACTGACCAAATGTTTATCAGGAGTACGTGATGCAAATATAATCGATCTATTAAAGATTAGAGAATAATTAAAAACCTCGAGGTCTTTAATGAGAAGGCCACGCTCATTAGAGCTCAGCTCCTTCCACAGCGCTAGGGTTTGTTCCTGGCCAAAATCTTTAAGGCGTTCCAGCACAGCCTGAGGCGGAGTTGCATCTTCGGCCCCTGCTTCCCCCATCAACGCAGATCCGAAACCCTGGCGACGCGCAAATGAACAATAATTCACCTAAATCTTTTGAAAAAGACCTCAGCTCCTACATTAAAAAGAGCAAAAGTGTGAAAAAACGCTCGGCTCCTGATTAAAAGTCTCCGGAAAGATATTTCCAGGATCAAGAAACATGCAACATAGGGAGAATTGCATCTGTTAATGGTGTGGACGTAGTTGCAGAGCTCTCAGGGGTTGTTCTCGATCTTTCTTTCCATTATTTCGATCTTTCTTTCCATTATTTCTTGCTTACCTGCTGACAGCACGTAGTGTCGAATATGAAAAAGCCCGAATCCTTCGATTTATTAATTTCGACTATAGACCATGGCAGGATCTAGCTCTTAAATATTGCTTCAATGTTACATTTTTTAAAAAACAACTGTCCTATCTATTTATTGTTTCAATTTTGTCATTGAAAATATAAATTTTATTTTTTTAATAATTTTTTGTCATTAATAGTTTCTTTCAGAGGTATAGTTTCGTTTTTGTATATATAGAGTGGTATTGTAGTAAGTTGTAGCATTTAGAAATAAAAAAATTAATGTGGTAATAGTAAGTTGAGTTTTACCGTTAAAAATTAAAGAGGAGAGAAGCATATTTTCTTAATTGGAAATTATATTTTTTTTTTATATTTTTATTTATAAAATTTAAAATTATATATTAATAATAAATATACATTTCAATTTATTAAAAATTAATTTTTTATTTTTTATTTTTCTTTTTAACTATATAACATTTGATAATGATAATTCAATTTTTAAATAATAAAAATTAATATGAAAAATTAAATATCCAAAATTAAATCAACAAAAATTCATCTTACTTAATCTATTTTTAATATTAAAATAAATTTAGATTAATCTTACTTCATGAGCTTTTAACCTTAAAATCAATGTAAATCGTTCTTACATCATGTACAAATTATTGTAAATCCATCTTACCTCATGTGATTTTAACATTATAATGAGTTTAGATCCATGAGTTGGAGAAGGTTTTAAAGTAAAATTATTATAAATCCATCTTACCTCATGTATTTAAAGTGATGGTAATTCAAATGTTAAATAGTAAAAATTAATATGAGAAATTAAATATCCAAGATTAAACCAACAAATATCCATCTTACGCTCATGTGTTTTTAATATTAAAATTAATGTAGATTCAGTTTAGGTCATGTGCTTTTAACTTAAAGAATTGTTTAAAAGTTTTATTTTTTGGATCTATTTTGATTGTATATTTATTGATTTTTGTTATGATTTGACTAATTTGGATTGTATATGGGTCAAAAAAAACAATTCGTCCAAAAAAAATTAGACTACTCTTACTTAAAATACCAGTGTCAAATTTCTAAAAATTAAAAGAAAATATAAATGTGCTTTTAAAATTAAAATTAAAATTAAATAACAATTTTAAATCTACTATTAAATATTATTCAACATAATATGTGAATGAAATTTCAAATCCAAAGGGGGGTAGGGTATGTATACTTCCATAGACTTTACCAGTCAAGTCAAATCGAGCGAAGGGGGTCCCTTGTCCCACAAACATTATTATTATTATTATTATTATTATTATTATTATATAAAACTTCACTTTAGAATCATCTCAATCCCTAATTTATCAAGATTGGAAAGGGATCAAATCTCTAAAGATGTAAACATTTCCTCAAGTTTTTTTTTGCTCCTAAAGAGATTTGGTCCCTCTTCGTGTTTGATATATTTGAAATTAAGATGGATCTAAATTAGTTTATAATGGTTTCTTTGTTAATGTAGTTATTATGTTATCTCACAATATCAT
>JASDQU010102410.1:143539-154788 GCA_032191745.1 Picea mariana
GGAATCAAAACAATTTTTTGAGCAGGTATCTGATCTCATGGTCAAACTGGATGAGACATTAGCAGGTATTAAAGCTACTTCGGCACAGCTTAATGAAATGCACATTTGCAAAACGAGGTCAAACTCTTTGAAGATAAGATCAGTGCTCTAACATCTTCATTAGAGAAATCTGTAGCCGGGAACGAAGAGATGGCTCATAAGTTGCTAGTGAGTTGATGATTTGTTGGGCAGATGGATTCAATCCAATTTCACGTGTCATCAGGGAAATTTTGGAGTTGGGTGAATTGTCATTCATTTACAGTTCTGGGAAGTTGGGACAGGGGTCATTATCAGCTTTCAAGCAACATCTGTATTGCTCCATGATATATGGCATCTCCCTTTTGAAAATTTTGGATGGAAATTATGGCCTTTTTACATATCTTTTTGAACTGTTAAGCCTATAAGGAATTGTTGGGTTTGTTTAAATCTTTGGTCACTCTCAAGGTTGAGTCTTTGGGTTCTTATGTTCACAGAACCTTATATGATTGTTTACCAGTTGATGGTTAAGGGCATTAAAAACCACAACAGATATATATTTTTAATTTGCAGAGTCTTCATTCAGGAAATCTCTCATAGTCCATAAAGGTGTATAGGTGTTTGCTCATTAGAATGAAACATATGTACCTATTTTCACTCTTTTTACAACTGGGCTTATAATAAAGAATACTAGTGGGAACAACAATTTTCAAAAATGAAAATGAACATTGTGCATTTGTTTTATCAAATTCTCATGGCTAAGTTGAAGGTTTGGGCAATCTAACAAAAATTTTGGTAATTCTTCATGAACTTACTCAATAGAGTCATTCAAGAACTTTGACTTGCTTGATGCCATGTTTCATCTTTTACTCTTTGTACAGCACCTTTACATTCTCTAAGATTTTCAAGAACGCTGGCTGTTGATGCTCAAATTTTCAGGTCCCAACACTGTGGACACTCCAACAGATTCTGGGCACCCTTTTGGGCCTCTTAAAACTCACATAACAGGAAATCTTGCAAAATCTGGACCACTGGTAAGCATGGGTTTGATGTTTTTAATCACATTAAAGTGCTTTTGGTTCTATGGATATCGTGACATCTAAATTATTCTTTTTTACTTTTCTAAATGTATTTGTACCCACCTCATCGACCTGGCATGGTGTCATCTAGACCTCAAAACTTTGGACCTCCTTTCAATGCAAGTATGTTATGTGGCCTATTGATGTTTTCTTGCCATTATATATGTGCCATACTGATTGGTGTTGATTTGGACATTCGTATACAATTTCTATTTCATGAGACATTTGGAAAATAAAATTGAGAAGTGGTTGCATAGATCTGGAGTACCACCATAGACAGGTTAGAAATTTAGGCCTCTATGTAGCCAACAGTTTCGAACTACGGCTCAAGCTATACCGCCATCAAACATTGGAACTGCTCCATCTATTCAAGCACAACCTATGCAGTGGCCTCCACAAATGCAACATTTTCCTCCATGTCCAGGGCAACAACAACAACAGACTCCACCTTCATCTCAAGCTCCTTCTATGACATATCTTCAGTAGCCAAGGCCAATGATAAGTGGGGCTCCTCCATTTCAGCAGCCTCAACAATCTTCACATCCTCTTAGTATACCGCCCCCACCTGGTTTAGGTGCCATGGGATTGCAACCATAATCGTCCTATCTGGTACCATATATTTTTATTTGTATAAGGTTTATTATAGCATGTAAACATGTTTTCCTTTTTAACAAGGTTCACAAGAAGCATGTTTTTTAAATATTTTCTCTCGATACTCTTATTTTATGTCCTCGAGTTTTCTCCACCTATATATGGTCAATCACAAACTTCATACAATGTTAATCCACAATATCAAGTTGTTTATCATCCTCAAAGCTTGGGGACATGTTCTTAATGCTCTGTCTATCTTTTAACTATAGGTGCTTGGGCAGCCCCCCAAAAAACATGCCCTTAAAAGACTCATGGAGGCACAAATTCCTAATATACTTTTGCTACCATAAATGATGGGTGAAGGGGTAAATTCTATGTTGATTTAGTTAATCTTTTATGTGGGTGGGAGTTCATTTTCTCTCACTCCAAAGGTAGGTAAGGAGGGTTGATTTCTAGTTGGAGGTCTAGGGTTTTGTCTTGCTTTAACTCTTGGTCATTTGATTCGGGTTTAGGATTGATCCTTTACTCCTAGGAGCTAGGGAGGTGTTATTGGTCCTAAATTTGTATGGTCCATATTCAAACAAAGTTCTCTTCTGTGATAAATTCTTTGACATGAGTTTTTTGGATTATATACATATTGTTGTGGGCGGAGATCTTAACTCCACAATTGGACACTCTGATATTTGGGGTGATGTTGCTTTAGTTGATCCTTTTTAAGATTGATTTGTCAATAGAATGGTTGATTGTGGTTTGATATATGTGTATCCAATTATGTAACGTACCCAGTGCCTAGCTGAGCAACATTATGTGCGGAAACTCATTAAATTATTAAGATTTATTGCTAATCCAGATCTTGTAGCTTACCAGCTACAAATCACACATGAATCTAACCATTTGACTGATACCACAGTTCTAAATGCATCTAGCAACATATATTAAACATGAATACAATTGTTCAAGCAACGACAAACACACAGCATTCATATAACTATTTACACAACGGAATTTAACATAAGAACAGAACAGAAACACTTATATGTTAATGATTAACCAACTAGTTACAAACGAAGAATGAACCTCCCAGCCATAGGCACTGCTAATCATTTTTCTCTCATCAGCAAGCCACCCCAGAGCTGAGGCTATGAGTCCACAAGGAGATTCGGCCCACTATCTATCCACTCTCCACACAAAGCAGCCCCAAACTCAAGTTCTAGTCTCACAACAATTCCAAACATCCATCTCTCTCTTTTCCCCTGAACCTGCACTACCCAAGGAATGCACCATTCATTTATCAAGGATAACCCAAGGGATGTACCATCCGTTTATTAAGATTAACCCAAGGAATGTGCCATTCTTTTATCAGGGCCACTAGTGCATTCGGTTGGCCAGGAATCACTCAGTTGGAAACTCTAGGAACTCTCAGTTGTTTCATGTTTTCTCACAGCAACCTTCACAAGGCTCTGAGATATTTCCTCAATGGGAAATCGCACCAGAGGCTCACGGCCTGATTTATAGGCACACTGGCCTCTTTCTCAGCATAAAAACACATCCAAACAATGGTTTCCTTCAAGCATACCATAGATGGTCCTTTTCCCAGCCCTCTGCTCCTCCTTTACTGCCCAAAATCTACATGTCAAAAATTGACCCTATTCTGCATACGAATTTCCTCTTCTTTTGTGTTTGCTTGACTCACACTCTTCTCAAAGATGATTGTACCTCAACCCATTCTCTCCAATAACTATGGGATGTGACCACTCACACCCACCCTCTTACATGAGTTTAATGATTGGCCTCTCATACACTCAATCAACAAATAGAAGGTTATACACAACGATAATAATTTTATGAATGTGGGTTGGATTAATACCCATGAATAATTCCCCCTTAGACCCCTTTCTCTTGTGGAATCATAGCCCCCCATCGTTCTTCATCTCTTTTGTATCGCAACCAACAATTATTACTTTTATTAATTATTTCAATGTTCATAATATGCAAATCGGTCCCCGGCCACATTAATTCAATACAGGCTCTTCGCCCCAACACCTCGGCTCACCATCCTAATTCACATTTACACAATTACATTATAATTCTTGGGGATTAGAACTGGGGATGTTACAAATTAAGTTCAGGCCAACATGGAGAAACAAGAGGGTAGGTGTTGATAGTATTTCAAAAAGGATCGACAAGTTCTTACTTTATGAAGCTCTAGTGTGTGATAATATTAGGCTTAGGTAATGGGTTGCCACAGGTGGGGATTCAGTGCATTCACCCATAGTTTTGGAATTTTCTGGCATGGGGGAAAAGCCACCCAGTCCCTTTAAATTCAATCCTCATTGGATGGAGGATGAGGGTTTTGTTCAACTAGTCAAGATCCAGTGGTATCCTTTTGACAAGGGACTTACGGAATCTACAACTCTTCAATTTGAATCAAATATAAATAAGGTGAAGCAAGTTGTTGTGAACTGGGCTCATGAGAAGAAGATCAAGGATGCAAGGGATTTAAAGGATGTTGAGTCTCAGTTGGATGATTTATATTTTCAATATTTGGTTGGGTACACGGATGAGGAACACAAGACTAAGATCATCGATCTTGAGAAGAGGAAGAGATATATTTTGGATGATAAAGAGGCAAGATGGAAACTCAAAAGTAGAGCTCTATGGTTGGAAAAGGGTGATGAAAACACCAATTTTTTTCACCAGTTTTCCAATCATAGGAAAAATTTGAATACCATATGGAAAGTGCAGAGACGAGATGATTCAATGGCTTCCAATTTTGAGGAATTATCAAAGGATGGGGTGGACCATTTTAATGGCCTTTTCAAGGAAGATAATATAGATACTATTGATGAAGTTGTTAAGATGGAAACTCAATTTCCTAGTTTTTTTCAGAGGAGTATAATGTTATTTTACAGAAAAGTAGTCCAAAGAGGAACTTCAAGTGGTTTTTCATTCATTTCAGAGGGATAAAAATCCAAGTCTGGATAGGTGGCCAATTGAGTTTTTCTTAGTGTTTTATGAGACTGTTGAGGAGGATATTTTAAGGATTATCAAGGACTCTAGAGCCTCTAACAAAATATTGGCATCTTTTAACACTACTTTCATTGTTCATGTTGCTAAGTAAGAGAATCCAACCAACTTTCAGGAGTTTAGTGAAGAAATTTGAGGTTCTAACATGCCACCAACTAGGTATGTCTTTGAGCTCAAGTTGGCTCTAAGTTTCAACTATCAAACACTTCTTTGCTATTGTTTTATAACAGCAAATTGTTCAGGAACTTTTCTGTTGTTTTAGTTATGGTTACATAAGCTTTAAGGTGCTCTAGCATGTAGTTTTAGTAGCCCATAGGTTAGCACATGCATACCTCAAATATATAACACACCTATAGATATTTACAACTGAAATAATGTTTTTTTAACTCTAGCATACATGAAAATAGGACACAAAGGTTTTTCGTCNCCCCCCACAGGGGAAAACAAGTTTGGAATATAAGTCTATATATGTGATGTAAAGAATGTGAGATACAACAAGTACATGAAACAAATGAACCTGATACAATGGAAACCCCTCTCAAGTTGCTATACAAGTCCAAGAAGGTGAATGTGGCCAAG
The DNA here is from genome assembly GCA_032191745.1 of Picea mariana. Classification (NCBI taxonomy): domain Eukaryota; kingdom Viridiplantae; phylum Streptophyta; class Pinopsida; order Pinales; family Pinaceae; genus Picea; species Picea mariana. Next base: position 148,831 of record JASDQU010102410.1, read on the forward strand.
CATGGTGCGCCCTTCTCATTTGTTGCTCAATCCCACTAAAATCTTGCGCCCTTGCTGCTTGTTGTCTTGTAGAAAAAACCCTTGCACACAAATATGACCTTGTGTGCTACCTCTCCAACAAAACACTCCTCAAAGAAATATGAAAAGTGCAAGACCTCCCTGCTAGATGTGCACCCTCCTCCTATAGTGTGCCCTCCTCCAAGATAGCATCAACACCACAAAATAATGGAAGCCAAAGCCTCCTAGAGGCCTCCATGGAAGGAGGTTCCCTTGAAACCCTCATCCATTGTTTTCATTCCCATCTCCATTTCTCTCATGTTCCTCTCCAAGTGAACAAAAGATAGAATGAGCCTCTCTTGGTCCTATGCGCCCCTCTTGAACCTCCATAAGGAAACCTAAGAGATGGATGTCTAAGATCTCTCCATCCATTCTATAATAAAAGGTTGAGATCATCCCACAATAATCTCACTCACAAACCCACTGTGGGTTAAGTTCCCTAAGTTCACTTTATGTCCCCTCATTCACCCACAAAGTGAATAATTAGTCACTTTTTCCTAAGTGACAAAAAATCAACTTTTTGACTTAAGTGAAGTCAAAGTTGAATTAGACATAAAGTACAAGGTACATAGTACCAAATTATTTCCCACTTGTGGTTAGAGACTCAAAACCACAAGGGGACCACTTCCCTGTTGGGTATGTGTTATATTCTTTGCATGTGTGTGGGGGGGCATGTCAGATTCGACAATTTCATCTAACAATCCCAACTTCCTTAGCTCTATGTGTCATGTGCGACAAGCATTTTCCTGGGGGTGTCCCAAGGGGGGCCAGGTTTGGCCCGCTAGTTACATGCAGTGTTCGGCTCGGAGCCGACAGGGTTCGGGGCAGTGCCCCGAAGTTTTTTGGGGGGCGGTTCTTGTTATTTTAGCGGATTTTTCTATTTTTAGCGGTTTTCTAAATTAATCCCAGATTAAGGGATTATGGTTTTGGTAGCCACAGAATACCTAAAATAGTGTATATATTGTATGGTGAATGGTGAAATTAATACAATGAAGAGTTCAGAGGTGTGGCACCAAGGAAGGCTGGTTTTCTCCCAGTTAAGGGTTTCCAGCGTAAATATTTGTGTACTATGTGTATGAGCCATTGATTAATTTTATTTTAATTAAGAATCTGTATGCATTTCTTTACTTCACAGGTTTAAAACTTACATTCCCAAGGTACCCAAATCTCTACACTCCCTCTTACTGAGTAAAGTGTTTCTCACCAAGCCCATCTTGTCTTTGAAGTAGATATTTTTTCCCCTTGGCAGGGCCTTGGTGAGAATATCTACAATCTACTCATCATTCGGTATATAATGAAACTATATTGCACCTCGTTGAACCCGGTCTCTGATGAAGTGGCATCTTATCTCTATATGCTTCGACCTATCATGGAAAATTGGATTCTTAGAGAGTTTGATACAATTCTGATTATCACAGTGAATGATAGTTGGAGGCAACTCCTGACCAAATAATCCTACTAGCATCTTACGAAGCCAAATGGCCTCGCAATTGGCCTGACTGGCCACCATATACTCTGCCTCGGTGGAACTCAAAGAAACTAACTTTTTTTTTCCGGTTGTACCAAGAAACAAGTCCTTACGCCAACCCAAAACAACACCCTGAGGTGCTCTTATTGTCAGTAGCACATCCTTCCCAGTCTGAGTCTATGTAGTCAACCAAACTGGCTCCATCACCTCGTATATAGTCCAGGACATAATCAACTGAACCTATAATGTACCTCAAAACATGTTTTTCCCCAATCTAGTGAACACTCCTTGGATCTACCATATGTTGGTTGAGAGTGTTCATGACAAAACAAATATATGGTCGAGTGTTGACCAGATACATCAATGATCCGATCAGTTGTCTATAAACTGTAGCATCCACCAACTAGGAATCTGAAGCGCTAAGCTTCTTCCAGTTGGTGACCATGGGAGTCGGCATAGGTTTGTAGTCCTCCATCTGAAACATGCTCAAAATGTCTACAGCATACTTCCCCTATCCCAAGAACATGTGACCCTCCTCCTAACATACTTCCATGCCCAGAAAATAGTGCATTAATCTGATGTCACTCATCTCAAACTCTAATGCAAGTCCCAGATTGCACTTAGCTATGAGATGCTCTGCTCCCGTGATGAACAAGTCATCCACATACAAAATGAGAATGAGTGTGTCCTCACCTCTAATGATGTAATAGAGTTTAGGATCAACATCATTCTTCTCAAATCCCAACTGAAGCAAGTATGCGTCAATACGTGAATACCAAGCTCTGGGAGCTTGCTTCAGACCATATAGTGCCTTTCTTTAAAGGAACACATGAGACTCTCTCTCACTCACCTCGAACCCCTGTGGCCACTCAATGTACACCTCCTCCTCAATAAATCCATTTAGAAATGTGGTCTTTACATCCATCTAATGTATCATCCAACCCATCTCCACTACTATAGAAATAATACTCCTAATGGAGGTGTATCTCGCAACTGGTGTGAATGTCTCATCATAATCAACTCCCTCTACCTGAGAGAATCCTCGTGCCCAAAATCGGGCCTTGTGTTTCTCTATGTTTTCATCTACAGCATACTTGGTCTTGTACAACCATCTAGAAGACACAACTGACTTCCCCACTGGCCTTGAAACCACCTCCCAAACATCGTTGTGCATATTGGAGTCATACTCCTCCAGCATGGCCTCTCTCCAAACCTATTGGTCAATGCCTGTGCAAATTTTTTTGGCTCTGTATATAAGATACTCATCACCATCACCAAATAGGACCCAAGCCTCCATGGTGATTTTCTCTCTCTGAACTGTCTCTTGGGATCTCCTACGTTCTCCTTGGCTTCCTTCAGGGTCTCCTAAAACCATCTTGGTTTCCTCTTCCCTGAAGTAGTCAAAAACGAAGTAAGATCTCCTCGTCCAAGAATGTTTGCCTCGGACCTAATCCCAACACTCTGAAATCCTTAAGCCTCTGCACCCTCTGCCTGAACCCTCTGTGACTGTGAACTTGAAGTTGTGCAAGGTGAACATGTCACCCCTAAAACTGGTGTACCATAAACCTAAGGCTATGCTCCCTCTTAGACATCAATATGTGCCTCTACATCATCCTCAATATTGACTCTCGACTCAAGAAATCTCTAAAAATCTCTACCCTCCTCAAATCTAACATCTCTGCTCACCACCACTCTTCGCAGTGATGGAATGTAAATCTGGTAGGATTTGGAGACCTCTGAGTATCCAACTAGAATCCCATGATGGGTTGTGGGGTCTATCTTTGTCCTCCTCTCTGAGGGGACATGAGAATAAGTCAAGAAACCAAAAATCTTGATGTGCTCAACATCGGGTCTCCTACCAGTGAAGACCTCCTCAGGAATCATCTTCCCCAAAATCCTGTGGGGACTCATGTTCTGCAGGTAAACTGCAGTAGCACTCACCTCTGCGGCATAGATCTCATTGCACTTGTAATCGCCTTGTTCTTCCTCTTGGAAACCTCGTTCTGTTGAGGGTTCTAAGGCACGGTCATATGTCTTATGATCCCTCCACGGGTACAGAAGTATAAAAACTCACTAGAGGAATACTCACCTCCATTATCTAACCGCAAGACCTTGATCCTCTTTCATGGTTGGTTCTCCACAAGAGATTTGAACTCTTGGAACTTCTTGAAGACCTCACTCTTGGCCTTCAGGAAATAGATCCAGTCTTCCTGGAGTGGTCATCAATGAATGTGAGATAGTACTCACAACCACTCAAGGACACTCGAGATATAGGCCCACACACATCTGTGTGTACTAAATCTAGTACCTTAGCTTACATGTTCTCACTGTTGGGAAAAGAAGCCTTGGTAAACTTACCAAGTAAACACCCTCTGCACACATCCTGATGCTCTGAATTGAACTATGGAACTTCTGTCACAACCTCTCTCAGTCAGTCCTCCAAGAGCCTCATGATGAAGGTGAGCCATACTCTAATTCCATAACTCACATAACTAATTGATGTTGTCGTTACTCGTTGCCAAAGCATGAAGTGGCTGAAAAATCAATCTGAATAGTTTCCCATCCCTCACTCCAATCACCTGCCCTAAGGTGAGATAGAACCCCTTAGGGTGTATGAGGACCTGTTTCCCTTTGAAGGACACCTCAAGACCCCTATCCTGGAAGGTGGAAATTGATATTAGATTCTTCTTCAGCCCAGGGATGTAGAGAACATCCCTGAACGAAAAAGGTGGCAAGCCATCTCTCTGAAAGGTAACTATGCCACGCCCAACAACTTTGAATATGGTTTCATCACTAAGAGAAATCTCCATCCTGACCTTTATATCTCTGAGATCAGTAAATTCTCCCTCACACGAGTCATGTGGCTCGAAGCCCTGATGTCTATGTACCAGACACTGGGTGTCGTCTCAACTAAAGTGCATCAAACAAGGAAGGCACACTCCCTCTCAAACTGTGTCTAAAACTATGCCTCCTATGTTGTAGTTGTTGTACCACCCTGCTTCTTCTTCCTATTAGGAAATTGTCTAGCATAGTGCCCCATCCTCTTACAAGCAAAGCACTTCACTTTTCTCATATCCCTATTATTCCCACCGTTGCTCTCTCTGTATGGCTTGGCCCCCCTCTTGGGACCATTTCATGCACCCTTGTTGACCTTCTTCTTGCCCTTTGTCCAAAGAGAAAGATCCTCATCACCTTGATATATTCGTTGTTGTCTTGAAGAGTCTGAGTTGCATCTCTTCTCCTCCTGTATGAAATCATCCCAAAGTCTCTCCCAAGTAGGCATAACCTCTTGGGAAACAATGCCTCAAACAAATGGACCTTATGGTTTTGAAAAGTTGTTTAAAGTTGTCCTCACCATAAAGTATGGGTCCACTATCTCTCCTACGACTACTAGCTCATCTCTAATCTGAGTGAATCTTCCAAGGTAAGAAGTGATTGACTTAGTCTTGAGCATCTAAATGTTCACGAGTTTCTCCTACAGAACCATCTTCTGGTTCTAGTTAGAACTCTGGTAAATCTTGCACAAGGATGCCACATCTCAAATGCATAGTCTTTACCAGTCAAGCGGGGTATGACGTGGTCTCTCACCACATCATAGATAGTCCTCTTTTCCTTTTTGTTCCTCTTCTGGAAATCTTCCACCAACACAGGAGCAATGACAGGAGGAACAACAACAGTGGCCCGAACTATATCCCATAGTTCAAGATAATCTAGGACAAAGATAATCTTGGTCTTCCAAGGGGACCAGTTGCTAGCTTTGGATATCCTATCCTTTGCCTGCATATGGGATACTAGAATGATTGCCCATTGAACTCACATTGATGTTGCAACTGCAAAAGAGTACTACCTCACTCCTATCAACACATGTGTGAAAAGAGGCAGTAGAACTACAACCTCACTCCTAGGAAATATGTGTGAAAAGAGGTTGAGGAAAATCAGCCTCACTTCTAGCAAATAGGTGTGAAAAGTGGTTGAGTCTAGGTCCACCAATTGTCCTACAACTGTCACACAAATTTCTGCCAAAAAGCTACTACAAATCACTGTTAAGAAGCTGTCAAGAAATCTACCCACAAGATGTCAAGAACTATCCACGAAATGTTGTCCAAAATCAGCAATATTTAGCCACCAAGGGCTCCGATAACATGAATAAATATGAGGTCCTAACAGGCTGCCAACTAGGTATGTCTTTGACCTCAAGTTGGCTCTAAGTTTCAACTGTCAAACAATTATTTGTTGTTGTTTAGTAACAGCAAACTATTCAAGAACTTTTATGTTGTTTTAGTTATGGTTACATAAGCTTTAAGATGCTCTAGCATGTAGTTTTAGTAGCCCATAGGTTAGCACATTCATACCTCAAATATATAACACACCTCTAGATCTTTACAACTGAAATAATTTTTTTCTAAACTCTAGCATACATGAAAATAGGACAC
>JASDQU010102410.1:162191-178284 GCA_032191745.1 Picea mariana
GTATGTATCTTTGGTTGAGACATATTTAATAAGGTTTTCCCCAGAGGAGTGGGGTTTCCAAATACTTGTTTTGATATCTTTTGTGTGGCTGCCCTAAATATCTTTTATGTTAATGAAGATTGCATAAAATGTGTGGTTTTTCAATCAGCTAGTTAGATCTGAAACTCACTGTTGTCTATGAGTTTATGCTATATTTGTTTTACATGGTGGACGGTCTAAGAGTTGGAGGCAACAATGGTGATGTCTCATACAGTGTATGACTGCTTGAAATCAAATGGAACAGCAGCAGCAAAACTCCAGGTTTTCATATTAGGTTTGATATTTTATATTGTTGCATCTTAAGTGAATGTTGCAACTAGGACAACCACCTTTAGAGGTCTATTACTGTTGAGTACTTTTTGCTATCAAATGTTTAGTAACACTTGAATATTGTTGGTACGATGATCATTATGTAAATGCTCGTTGTTTAGTACTAATGATGTACTTGTTCACAAGCTGAATTGATCTCTTTCCTATCTTAGTAACCCTATGGACATTACAGTGGTTCCAACCCCTTTTTGGCAAGGTTAAATTCCATGGAGATGTTCTTGTTTTGTTCTTGTTTCGGGAAGGTTATTGTGGAGGAATGATTGGTCACAACACTGGAAGAGTGTTGTTCTTGTTCTTGTTCTTATTCTTGTTCTTGTTCCGGGCATGTCACAAGTGATAACTCTGAGAGGGAGCTATAGTGACGGTTGCATGTGGCAACAGGTTAGATGGTCTCTGGTTTGAGACCTGGAGCAGACTATCCAGACATGGAGTTGTGGACATGACAGTATACATCCATGTACCGAAGGAGAAGAGAATGAAGTTAGAACCTTTTGGAAAGAAGGATACCTTTGTGGGATACAGAGAGTCTCATATGGAGGTTGATAGTGAGGAGCAGGAGGCTCCGAAGGATGACCGTACATATCCCTCTAGTCCAGTTGTTCATCTTTCAGACTATCAGGAGGAGTTAGTAGAGCCAGTCGAGCCAGTGGATCTACCTAGAGATGTTGCAGTGACTAGGAAGAGGCCAGCTTGGCTTCGTGATACTTTGCAGGATGCAGAGAGGAATTCAACTCCCCGTGGTACCTTCAGGGAGAGCAAACAACCTCATAGTTTCTTGAGTCACATAGAATCACAGTTATGAGGAGGAGTAGGTGGCTCCACCAGTGGTGAGGCAAATGGCCCCACCAAGTACCAGCTCAGAAGGAGCCAAAATTCAGAGGGAGTCAACCCTCAAGATCTAGTAGGGAGGAGAAGCCTCCCAGGACAATTCATAGAAGATCAAACTTCAGAGGAGATCAAGCAGAGGGAGCAGATGGCTCCAGAGATTGTACTGACTCAGAGGGAGTCAAGTTTCAGAGGGAGCATGCGGACTCAGAGTGAGACTGATCTCAGAGAGAGGCAGTTGGCTCAGAGGGAGAGTCGATCATTCAGAGGAGTTTTCCCTCAAGTGCAAGTGGAAGAGAGACATCTTCCAGGACTGACAGACAGATGCCATGAGTCGAGGAGGCCAGACAAAAGCTTCAGAAACAGGAGTCTTCTAGGAGATGTGAGACCTCCTGGGAGGATTCCCTTGTTTCAGTTGATTTTGATACAGTGACAAAGGAGGCAACCAGTCAGGAGTGAAGAAATTTGAGGTCCTAACAGGATGCCAACTAGGTTTGTCTTTGACCTAAGATTGGCTCTAAGTTTCAGCGATCTAACTCTTCTTTGTTGTTGTTTTATAACAGCAAATTGTTCAAGTACTTTCCTATTGGTTAGTTATGGCTACATATGCTTTTAAGGTGCTCTAGCATGTAGTTTTAGTAGCCCATAAGTTAGCACATGCATACCTCAAATATATAACACACCTCTAGATCTTTACAACTATTAAAATGTTGTTCTAAACTCTAGCATGCATGAAATTAGGACACAAGAGTTTTTGGTCAACACAACCCTGGATAAAACTCGCCTGGGGAAAACCAGTTTGGAATATAAGTCTATATAAGTAATGTAATGAATGTGAGATACAACAAGTACATGAAACAAATGAACCTGATACAAAGGCAGCCACTCTCAAGCTGCAATACAAGTCCCAGAAGGTGAATGCGCCCTCCTCATTTGTTGCTCAATCCCACTCAAACCTTGTGCCCTTGCTCCTTGTTGCCTTGTAGAAGAAACCCTTGCACACAAATCTGTCCTTGTGTGCTACCTCTCCAACAAGACACTCCAAACAACAATCTAACAAGTGTAAGACCTTCCTACTAGGTGTGCGCGCTCCTCCTATAGTGTGCCCTCCTCCAAGCAAGCATGAACACCACAAATAAATGGAAGCCAAAGCCTCCTAGGGCCCTCCATGGAAGGAGGCACCCTTGCTGCCCTCATCCTTTGCTTCCATTCCCATCTCCATTTCTCTCCTCTTCCTCTCCAAGTGAACAAAAGATAGAATGAGCCTCCTTAGGCCCTATGCGCCCCTCTTGAACCTCCATAAGGAAACCTAAGAGATGGATGGCTAAGATCTCTCCATCCATTCTCTAATCAAAGGTTGAGATCATCCCACAATAATCTCACTCACAAACCCACTTTGGGTTAAGTTCCCTAAGTTCACTTTATGTCCCCTCATTCACCCACAAAGTGAATAATTAGTCACTTTTGCCTAAGTGACAAAAATTCAACTTTTTGACTTAAGTGAAGTCAAAGTTGAATTAGACATAAAGTACAAGGTACATATTAAACATAAAGTACAAGGTACATAGTACCAATGTATTTCCCACTTGTGGTTAGAGACTCTAAACCACGAGGGGACCACTTCCCAAGGTACATAAATCTCAACAAGGAGGACTGAGGTATAGATTTTGCCTCAGTCACAGAGGGAGCAGCCAATGAGGCAGACTGGACAGCAGGATTTGCTTCAATGACAAAGGGAGTTGAGCTCAGAGTTTGAGGTGGAGGATCTTGGCTAGATGTGTTATTTCTTGGGATTAGAGGTGTGACAAAGATCAGAAGAGATCTTCCTCAGTCAGGGGATACTGATGAGGTTCAATATGATGGACTGCAAGTCCATGGCTACACCTATGGAGACAAATTGAAGAAGTTGAGTGATTCTGCTTCAAATTCAGATTTGGTGGATCCCACGATGTACAGGCAATAAATTGGATCCTTGATGTACCTGGGTAATACCAGGCCAGATATTTGCTTTACAGAGAGCACCTTGAGCCAGTATTTGGTTGAAGTCAAGGCAGTTCCACTAGGTTGCAGCGAAGCATGTGCTGAGGTACCGGCATGATACAGTTGGATATGGTGAAGTGAGGATGTAGGGATATACAGATTTCGATTGGACAGGGAGTGCAGTAGACAAATTGAGCACCTCGGGGTGCTACTTCAACTTGGGATTAGTTACAATTTCCAAGATAAGCTAGAAGCAGGCTACTGTAGCACTCAGTACAGCAGAGACGGAGTATATCGCAAGTAGTGAAGCAATGTGGCTTCGAGAGCTTCTTGTAGGACTTCATCTGAGACAATGGTACAAAAGGGAGCAGTGAAGCTCCAGTGCATATCCGCAGATGAGCAGATTGCAGACATTCTCCCAAAATGGCCATGCTGACTTGGCTGAGGAGAATGGCCCAAGCATAGTCTTTCTCCTTGGTCATGCTGACTTGACAAGGAGTGATAAAAAAAACTCGAGGTGCTCCAGAGACAAGCTTGGCGTGATGCAGAATGTCTCCCTCACTGAGAGGGAGTGTTGATGTTTTAGGCAACATCGGGCAAACATCCTCCTCAGATTGGCCATGTGACTTGGCTAAGGAGAATGGCCCAAGCGTAGTCTTTATCCTTGATCATGTGACTTGACAAGGACTGACAAAGACTCAAGGTACATTTGCATCGGGCAGATATTCTCCTCAGATGGCCATGTGACTTGGCCAAGGAGAATGGCCCAGGGCGTTGATGTTCTCCATGTATTAGCATCGGACAGACATTCTCCTCAGATGGCCGTATGACTTGGCTAAGGAGAATGGCCCAGGTATAGTTTATATCCTTGATCATGTGACTTGAAAAGGACTAACAAAGACTCGAGGTGCTATGTGGGAGAAGTCCACATCAATTGGGTGCATGCCAAAGAAGATTACACCAACCATGCTCAAGGACAACCTTTCTATGAAAGAAGAAATCCGAGTACAAGAAGACCCATCTGACCATTAAAGAAGCCCCACGAAGCAATTGAAGACACAAGAAGCGAAGTCGACCTCCACAAGTAAAAGACAAAAAACAATAAAGTGAAATTGAAGACCCAGTGAGAGAATTCGGCCCCACATAAAAAAGACAGGCGCTTGGACAAGTATAAATAGAGGCAGAGTCATTTCATTTGAAAATACACAGCTCTTCTCTTCAAGTGTGCATTAGCCAGTTTCAATTGCAGTGGTGAGATTTTCGCTATCTCTTGGAGTCTTTGTTATCTTGGTGAATGTGCCACACTTGGAGAGGCGCTAGACTTGGAGAAGCTCTCTTTTGGTTGTATCTTGGCTATTCTACTAAGACGCTAGCTCTTGGAGGCACTAAGCTTGGGGAGGACATTCTCTATATGGTATTTTGATCTATTGGTGGTGATGTACTAGTAATATCATGGACTGAATTCTTCTTTAAGAAAGGTTGTTGGGTTTTCTCCCAAGGTTGGGTTTCCCAAGATAAATTCTTGCGCTCTTGTGTCTACTATGCAAGGTTAATATTTCTAGATCTTGTTATTTCCACTGCATTGTTATAGTTGAGATTTTCAGTGTATAGTTATTCTATGATAATTGTGGCATGAAAGAAAATTTTGTATTAAAATCATAAGGTAATAACTATCAGATCTGAAAATCCGAAAATTCAACAACTTTATCTCCACTTTTATAACAATATAGCTTTACAAGGCATACGAAGTTATTCTTGGGAATTCTTTCACCATATGAATAGAATATTCACCCTTTTATGTGATTTTAACTTTATCTTATAATAATAAAGATTTTTTGAGTAACCTTAACTTTATTCTTCTTAAATCAAAGGTCCCATCATTGATATTTCGGTGGGTTACAACTTCTTTGTGTAATTGTGTTCCTCTTTTAATGTGGGCCATTGAATGTGAATTGAATCTGAGTGCCACGACAACCTCAAATGATGGCTACAATGGTTTGGATGCTCACATTCTCTAATCAAACACAATGGAACATCACAGTGGAACGATGGTCTGCAAAGAATCCACTAGCGACATTTAGGGTCACTCCGACATGGGTGGGGTGGCTATACCTCCATAATTCCAATTTAGGGCTCCTCGTGGCGACCTCAAAGCTCAATATCCACCATTCTTGCAACAGTGTGTATGATGGTTGCTCACCATTTTGTCTCTCGAACTTGATACAATATCTCAATAGCTCGATTCGTGGGCTTATTAATACCCACAATTGGTTGATTTATGCTTACACACAATGTTCACTTCAATAATTAGTGGCCACTTTATTCTATTCAACTACATTGCGACTAAGACATAGTGATCTAATCATTGTCTTGACTCTTTAGCATGGCAAAGGGTTTATCTAAGTGGCATGTGTTTGCAATATTTGGCGGCAAATGTCTTCTGCTCGCTCAAACAATTGATGTAGAAAATTCGAGGTACCAAAGGCTGCCAACACAGGTCTGTCCTTTGGCTTGCTGTTGGACACTAAAATCAAGGTTACCAAACCGTTTTCTCACTGTTTTGGGACAGTCACTAAGTCTGATAATTCTGCCCAGAAAATCTGCCTTTAGTCTTGTGATTTGATGCCCTTTTGAGGTTATCTTTGCACGGGTTAAAATATGGTTTAGGCTGCCATAAAAGTTAGCACACGCATATAGCTCAAAACATCAAATACCCTCTAGGATCTTTAACAACTAACACAGCTGAAGGTACTAAGCAAACCATGACAAATGTACACAAGTATTTTTGGTCAACATGACCCTAGAAAAACCCCCATGGGGAAAACCAGTAAGAGAGATAGATATATATAGGAGATCTCAAAGCAAGTGCTACAAAGAAAGAATGGAACAAAGGAACCTGATACAAGGTGTTAGCTCCTCTCAAGCTAACCAATGTAGTTCTTTGTCCTTGGCGCCCTTCTTGAAAAATGTGCCCCTTATACTCTTTGTGCTTGCTAAGGTAGACTTGCGCCCCTCTTGAAATACTTGTTGGTTTGATGTATCCTTGCGCCCCCTTTGCCACAATGGTGCGCCCACCATCAAACACTAGCTCACTCCAAATGGTGCGCCCTCAAGACCATGCCTGCTAGACTTGTGCCCTTCTACACAAGGTGCACCCTCCTTCTAGCTTGCGCCCTCCTTCTATCTTGCGCCCTCTTTTCCCAGGATGGCACCCTCAAGTCTTCTAGCACACTTGCCTCTCACAAATCCACCCACTCTCCAAACAATGGTCCGCCCTCAACTCTAGTGTGCCTCCTCTCCAAAGCTTGGTGCGCCCCTCAACTCTCCATGCTCAAGCGCCCCTCCTCCATGAAAGCCTTCTCACAAAGCTTCCCTCATGAACAAGTGCGCCCTAAATGGATGGTGCGTCCTCTTTCTCCTCCAAACCCTCTTCCTCTCTTCCTCTCCTTCACTCAACTCTCTCAAGTGAGAATGAATCTCTCAATACCTCTTTTGCCTCCTTTAGCCTCTCTTAGGCCAAACCCTAGATTAGATCTAGCCCGAGTCTAATCAATGGATGAGATCACATCTCATAAATCTCATTTGGAAACCCACTTTGACTTAAGTTTCCATAGTTTGCTTTATGTTCTCTAATTCACTTTACTCAAGTGAATTAAATGTCACTTTATACTTAAGTGACTAATTTCACTTTATGGCTTAAGTGAATAAAGTCAAAGTGAAATTAGAACATAAAGTAAAGTGTGAGGGTAATACTTTCCCCCCTTTGTGTTTAGAGACTCACAAACACAAGGGGGCCACTTTCCAAGGTACCCAAATCTCAACAACTGATATGAACCCCAACAAAGTCAACAACTAATTATTACGCATCCTATGTTTTGCGACTTTAGTTGTTGTGGTTGTGGGTGTACTTCCTTATGGTTGCTCTGATTTCAAACAATGGATTGTCTCTTCAAGTTTGCAATAGAGATAATCTTTCTTTAACGGAAATTCTAAACTTTAAATGGCCAAAGGAAAATTTGTGGTCAAAGACCCGAAATCAAAGAAACTTGAACAATTGTGTGTGACCAAAAGCCATGTGTTTTATTGTCATGGGCAATGAAAATTTGACCAAAGGTCAAGTGGGAGTGATCCCACAATATCGGCCCAAGTTGGGCTATGATAGCAATATAATGAACAATAGTTCATTTACAAAAAATATCCAACATAAGAAGAATAACATAAAAGAATCCATATGGATAAATAAATACATAATTGATAAATGTTTGAGGTGATTGATAGAATAAGCATTGCAATGTTATACTTATATGCAACGACTAGTCATGAAGATGAAGGGTTGTGTAATTTAGATTATTTAATTATTATTATTATTAAAGTTTATTTATCATATTCATTACATGCTTGTATGTAGTTGACATTGGGATTAGGCCTACTAGTATACAATTTTAATATAGGGTTAATGAACAATACAAGAAAGTATTGATTTTTGTGAAAATATGGAAGCAATTTGTGACTAGGTTTCAAAATAGATGTAACCTCTTTCTGATTTTCATCATGTACATAATTGTGCAAAACAAAAGAAAAAAGACAATGTAGCCTCTCAAGTGCCTTTACTAGTCCCTAGCTCAATCTTCATTTTTGTTGCATTGTTGCAAATACCACTGATATATCATGATATGTGCGATATTTCATGGTTTTTAGAGCAAGTCGATATCAAACCCTCAAAAAAACACGGTTTTTCAAATGCCTTAAAATATCACAATTTTGCTAAATATTGTGATTTAAAAAAAATATATATCGTGAATCGATAATAAATATTGTTGGGTTGGCAATAAAGTGCCTAAAGATATCCAAAAATGTGATTGCTTTGCTCATTATGCAAAGGAGTAGGAGACTGAGAGCAAAGTGTTGATGATTGCAGCTTCATGAGACATTCTCCAGGTCGTTCTCCTCTGGACTGAGTTGAGACGATCTGTGAGAAAGCCCATGTGATGGGTGTGTCATACTCCTCTGGACTGAGTTGAGATGACGTGTGTGGTCTCTTGTCATGCTCCTCTGGACTGAGTTGAGATGACTTGAGATGGTCTCCTGTCGGACTCCTATGGACTTAGTTGATTCAACTTGAGATGGCTCTCCAGATGGTACTCCTATGGACTTAGTTGAGTTGATTTGTTGAGAGTGACATCCCTGTGGCTGAGCACAGGTGGATGTGTCCCTAGTGGTTGAGCACTAGAGGATGTGAGAGATCCTTGCTATATTGTCTAAGAGTAAGATTTATTGTGTAACCCTAATTTTGTATTGTAAAGAGTACAAGTCGGCCCCACCATGTAAAGATAATTAATATTGTGTAAAGATTAATTATATTATTGAGTTATAGAAGTCGACCCTATTATGCCAATAGACACATCCATTTGATGTGCTAGGTCATGTATAAATAAGAGTTGATCCCCATTGTGGATCACTGACTCTTCATTGTCTCATTCTCTCAACGCCTACTTGTAGGGCTGAAGTGCGCACTTCTCTTAGGAGCCATCTTTCTTGGTCATAGAGCACCCTCTTGTATGCACTAGGGTTTGTGGTGAAAGGGTGGATCTTCTCTTGACTCTATAGCAAAGGATTGTTGGGTTTTTCCCTTGGTTGAGAAGGGTTTTCCCAGGATAACTTCTTGTGCATGATTATTCTTCTTGTGATCTTGGTTACTCCAACTATTGTATATTGTATTGTTGCATTGTTTATGGTTCGAGTTCATGCTAAATTGAAAAGAAACTACATGTGCTTGAGCTAAGCATTAAAATTCAACATGGTATCAGAGCAGAGTTCCTAAAGAGCCATTGCACAAGCTATTCCAAGCTAGCCGTCAACTTCTTGTTGCAACTGCAAAAACGACCCCTTCCATTTTCCTTGTCAAGCTAGTTTTAGCACCTTTCCCTTAAACGTTGGGCCTAAATTTTGCACAGGCAAGTACGACCTAGTCCAACGCACCACCTGCAACTCTCAGATCAAAAAATCAAAGAAGTTTTGATTTTCTGCCCTAGGGTTTCTGCAGAATTTCAGTTTTAAGGTTTTTGCAGCTTGTGAGGTATTCTTGCAAACTTGTTGAGGTTCCTTTGACTCTCTAGGGTTTCTTGTTGGCAGTCATAAGTCCAACAAATCTCCTAGAGACTTCCTCTTGAAAAACGCTAGGGTTTGTAGCCTAGCCATTAGGGTTTGTGAAGAATATGCAAGTCGTGAGGAACAAAACTATGGTAGAAGATAGGCTTGATGGATCAGGCAACTTCAGCTCCTGGAAGTCAAGATTACACATCACTCTGGAAGAGAGTGACCTATTGAGATTGATAGAAAAGACTCTACCAGCAACAGCAACCGATGAAGAGAAGGTTGAATGGAAGGCAAACGATGTCAAAGCAAGGAAGATAATCATCTATTCTGTAAGAGATCATCTACTACCTCGCATCTCTACACTGAAGACAGCTTATGAAATGTATGATGCATTGAAGAAGATGTTTGAGAGAAACAACACAAACAGAGCTCTTACATTGAAACACCAACTTCAAAATATCAAGATGACGAAAGTTGACACCATTGCTACCTTCTTCATGAAGATTTCAGAGATCAGAGATCAGCTAGGTGCCATTGGAGAAACCATAACAGACAGAGAACTTGTCATGATTACTCTCAATGCTCTTCCAAGACATTGGGAACCATTCCTTCAAAGTATCAGTGGAAGCACAGATTTACCTCGGTTTGATCGTCTATGGACAGACTGCACTCAGGAGGAAACCAGACTTATAGCCAAAGGTGTGCAAGACTCTCATCATGATGACAATCAAGCCCTTGCTTCTCATACAAAGAGAGGCAGAAGAAATAGAAGAAGTTTTGGCAAAGCATTCAAAGACAAGAAAACTTCAGCAGCTTCAGGTTATGAACATAAAAAAGACATTTCAAAGATTCAATGTTTCAGATGTAATAAGTATGGACACATTGCGAGAGATTGTCCTGCCAGGAAGAAAGGAAGACAACATGCATCCACGGTCGAAGTTGATTCAAAACCATATCAAAGAGATGAAGACATAAAAGATGAGGCATTCTTCTTCATATCAGCACTCTCAAATACGATTCCTACTGATAGTGATATTTGGTTGATTGACAGTGGTGCTTCCAGACACATGACTGGATATAGAGAACATCTTACAAATCTTGTAGAGAAAGAATCTCGTTTGCATGTTGTACTTGGTGATAATGCCAAATATATTGTGAAGGGAGTTGGATCTTCTACTTTCCAACTAGATTCTGACATACCACTACAATTAAGTGAGTTACTATATGTACCTGGGATGAAAATGAACCTTGTCTCTGTTTCTGCCTTAGAGGATAAAGGCTACAAGGTTACTTTCTTTTAAGGAAAAGTTCTTGCATGGCACAAGAACTCACACATGGATTGGTGTTCAAGAAAACAGTTTGTACAGATTAACTGTCCGACCAGTCCAGGCCTTGTTACATGATACTATCAGCTTGAGCGAGCTATGGCATAGGAGACTTGTTCATTTACATTATAGATCCCTTCCTGCTCTGGGAAAAATGGTGACAGGCCTTCCAGAGATACATATCGAGCATGATGGCGTTTGGAGAGGTTGTGCTCTTGGCAAGAATATCAAGGGTCCTTTTCGAGCAGTGACTGTAGATCCAAGGGGATCTTGGACTTGATACATACAAATGTTTGTGGACTGATGAATGTTGCTTCCTTGAGCGGATATTTGTACTATGTGCTCTTCATCAATGATCACTCTCGGAAGACGTGGATTTACTTCTTGAAGACCAAGGATGGATTCCTTGCGAGATTTCAAGAGTTTAAAGATCAGGTTGAGAACTTGACCGGGAGGAAGATCAAGGTGTTGAGGTCAAATAATGGAGGAGAGTACACCTCCAGGGATTTCATTGATTTCTGTATTGAGGCAGGGATCAAGAGGGAGTACACCGTTCCTGATAACCCTCAGCAGAATGGGGTTGCAGAGAGGAAGAACAGATCCATTGTCGAGGCAACCTAAGCAATGATACATGATCAGAATCTACCTATGATTCTGTGGGCAGAGGCATCCATGACAGTTGTGTACGTTCAGAACAAGAGTCCTCATAAGATTCTGAAAAACATGTCTCCCGAAGAAGCTTTCACCGGAGTGAAGCCTGAGGTTGGACACTTCAGGATATTTGGGTGTCCAGTATACATTCATGTACCCAAGGAAAAGAGAACCAAGATAGACCCTTCAGGCAGAAAGGGTACATTTGTGGGGTACGATGAATCTTCGAAGGCATACCGGATCTACATCCCTAGTCAAAGAAAAATCGAAGTTAGTAGAGATGTCACCTTTGAGGAAGAGATAGCCTTTCGAATATCCAAAGAATCTTAGATGGAGATTGAAAGCGAGAAAGTACCTTCTCCCCCTTCAGCAGTTCAGACTCCAGAGGAAGACAGTTACTAATCCAGTTGATCCAGTTGATCCCGTAGCTCCAGTTGATGTTCCCAGAGACATTGCAGTAGGCCAGAAGAGGCCTACATGGGCTCGACAAACTCTGCAGGAGGCAGAGGGACATGCAGCTCCCCATGGTACATTCCGAGAGAGCAAGAGACTATGTTTCAACTATGAGCCACATCATTGATAGTGAGCCTTCTTGTCATGGAGAAGCAGCAGGTCAACAGGTTTGGCAAGATGCCATGACCGAAGAGTATCAGTCCATCATGAAGAATGATGTGTGGGTATTGTTCCGAGACCGAAAGGGAAGTCTGTAGTGACTTCCAAATGGATCTATAAGATCAAACATGCAGTTGATGGAAGTGTCGAAAAGTACAAAGCGAGATTTGTGGCTAGAGGATTCTCTTAGGTGGAGGGAATAGATTATGAGGAGACATTTGCTCCTATTGCCCAATACACTTCCATCCATACGATTATTGCCCTTGCCGCATCCATGGGTTGGAGACTACATCAGATGGATGTGAAGACAACCTTTCTCAATGGAGAAATTGAGGAAGAAGTTTACATTTTGCAGACAGATGGATTCGTGACACATGAGAAGGAGTCTCATGTATGGAGGTTGAAAAAAGCCCTATATGGACTAAAGCAGGCACCTTGTGCTTGGTATGAGAATATTGATGGATACTTGATGAGTTTGGGCTTCAGCAAGCGTGTTGTTGATCCTAACCTATACCACAACATTATTGGTGACGAGTACCTGATTTTGGTCCTATATGTTGATGACTTAATCCTCACCGGTTCAGAAAGCCTTATCGTTGAATGCAAGCGTGCATTGTCTTCTGAATTCGAGATGAAGGACCTTGGTATGATGCACTACTTCTTGGGACTAGAAGTGTGGCAGAGGACTGATGAGATTTTCCTAAGTCAAGGAAAATACACAATGAAGATATTGAAGAAATTCGGGATGGCAGACTGCAAGTCCATGCCTACACTGATGGTGATGAATCTGAAGAAACTGAGCGAGACTTCTTCTGATTCAGGGGAGATTGATCCACATCTTTACAAACAGATGATTGGATCATTGATGTATCTTGTTAACACCAGACCCGATATATGTTATGCAGTGAGCGTACTCAGTCAGTTTATGAGTCAGCCGGGACAGACACACTGGATAGCAGCGAAGCATGTGTTGAGATATTTACAAGGCACAGTTGGTTATGGCCTGAGATATGCCTCCGATGTAGACATGAGATTGCAGGGATATGCCGATGCAAATTGGGCAGGGAGCACAGTGGACCGGAAGAGCACCTCTGGTTGTTGTTTTACTTTGGGATCTGCTATGGTTTCCTGGTGCAACAGGAAACAGACTTTTGTGGCTTTGAGTACCGCAAAATCAGAGTACATTGCATTATGTGTGGCAGTCCACGAAGCAGTGTGGCTTCGCAAGCTCCTTGCAGACTTATATGGACATGAGATGGATTCCACCGTTATCCACTGCGATAACCAAAGTTGTGTGAAGCTCTCAGAGAATCCTGTGTTTCACGATAAATCGAAACACATCAAGATCAAATACCATTACATCAGAGATATGGTACAGAGGAAAGCCGTATATGTGCAGTGCCTTTCTACACACGAGCAGGTTGCAGATGTCTTCACCAAACCGCTTGCCGGGACGAAGTTCGAGTACTTTCATGAGAGGCTTGGCCCGATGGAGAATGCCTCCCTCGCTGAGAGGGAGTGTTGATGATTGCAACTACATGAGACATTCTCTAGGTCGTTCTCCTCTGGACTGAGTTGACACGATCTGTGAGAAATCCCATGTGATGGGTGTGTCATACTCCTCTGGACTGAGTTGAGATGACGTGTGTGGTCTCTTGTCGTGCTCCTCTGGACTGACTTGAGATGACTTGAGCTGGTCTCCTGTCGAACTCCTATAGACTTAGTTGAGTCGACTTGAGATGGCTCTCCAGATGGTACTCCTATGGACTTAGTTGAGTTGATCTGTTGAGAGAGACGTCCCTGTGGCTAAACACAGGTGGACGTGTCCCTAGTGGCTGAGCACTAGAGGATGTGAGAGATCCTTGTTATGTTGTCTAAGAGTAAGATTTATTGTGTAACCCTGATTTTGTATTGTAAAGGGTACAAGTCGGCCCCACCATGTAAAGATAATTAATATTGTGTAAAGATTAATTATATTATTGAGTTATAGAAGTCGGCCCTATTGTGCCAATAAACACATCCATTTGATGTGCTAGGTCATGTATAAATAAGAGTTGATCCCCATTGTGGATCACTCACTCTTCATTGTCTCATTCTCTCAACGCCTACTTGTAGGGCTGAAGTGCGCACTTCTCTTAAGCGCCATCTTTCTTGGTCATAGAGCACCCTCTTGTGTGCACTAGGGTTTGTGGTGAAAGGGTGGATCTTTTCTTGACTCTATAGCAAAGGATTGTTGGGTTTTTCCCTTGGTTGAGAAGGGTTTTCCCAGGATAACTTCTTGTGCATGATTATTCTTCTTGTGATCTTGGTTACTGCAGCTATTGTATATTGTATTGTTGCATTGTTTATGGTTCAAGTTCATGCTAAATTGAAAAGAAACTACATGTGCTTGAGCTAAGCATTAAAATTCAACACAAAGGAACCTACTCGTCACCTTCCATTGATTCTAGGAGGGGCAAATGATTGTTTTCATCGACATTAGAGGATCTATTTTGGAGTGGGGATTGATTTCCCATCTACTGTGTTCATATTCACAGGTATGTGGCAAATTTTCAGCATATATTTAGTTTTTTTTCAAGATTGTATTTATAGAGATGTCATTTGGGAGTGTTAGTTTTGGGGATTACTCTAAAAGTGTTTACACCATGTTTGGGGGTGCTTCATGTGATGTGGGGCAGATGGTGTCGGATGACCCTTGGTTTTTCCTTGATGGACATGCACATGTAGAGGCAGCTTACTCTGTGATTGCTAGACCTTGTTTGATGCTTATGTGCATTCTTCCTTGGAGCATTTGAGACCTCGATAGCTTGGTGACTTCTTCACGATGGCCATGTGGACGTTGAGTGGCTTACTTAGAGGACGACTTGCTTTAGAGGAGGAACATTGCGCAATCTAGAGAAGGGTGTTGAGCCCTAGATGGCATGGGCACACTCGATTGCTTGCATGGAGGCTTTTCCTTGACTTGACAACACTTGGGTTGAGGGAGAGATCATGTAGGTGTGGTGGACCTAGCAGAGCACATTGCCCTGGAGGAACATTGGACACATCTTTTACATGCCTTGGAGCCTTTCTTGTTAATGACATCACTTTGGAGCCTGACATGTGCTCTTTTTTAGTGTAGCACTTCACATGTGTGAACCTACTTGTTAGAGATAGGTTGTTGGTAAGGTTTAGGCCCACTTCATATTGTTGGCCTCCCTTATCTCATATAAATAGAGGAAGGAAAGAGTCCTTTCACTCATTATTCATTCATGATTTTGTGTTATAGATGTGAGGAGAGTAGCGCACTAATCCCTCTCTCTCTTGTGTAGTTTTCATTGTAGCATCTCTCTTTGTCTTGAGTGGTAGGGTTCTTGGAGAAGTTTAGGGTTTTTATAGGGTTAGGGTTTCACCGTATTACCCCTCATATTGCATGAAAGATAAACTTGTGATTTTCATCACATGACAGGGTTTTCATGGGTGGCATATACACCTTCTAATTTTTTTGCTTGAGATGGTGCATGGATCATCTTACTTCATCGTGGTGCTGCATGGTGATGTAGTGGATATGGATAGTGGTGGCATGCTCTTTGATGTTTTGATATTGGTGGGTGGCCCATCTATTAGTGCCCTTCGTGTTTTGCATGCCTATTCATGATGGATCAGCATACTTGATGATGATGTTTTGTCTCACTTGAGTTATTTGGGCATCACGATGTCGTTCCTTCTACATGTTGTGGAAATCTAGTGATTGGTATGGCATGACAAGATATGGCTCTTATGGAGGAGCGCTTAGGCATTTGAGACGTCTATCATACTTTTATGATAATGCTTGATAAGATAGACAAATAATTTCATAGAGCGGTCCCTTCATGGTGATGTGTCATGGTGCCTTATGTGACTTCATTGTTGGAACATTTGGCCTATTTTACATGTTTAGACACTCCAATTGCACCTTGTGATGGATGGACACTTCATGTTTCTTGAGCGCCCTAGTGCTGGAAGTATCTATGGTGATCCTGTTATGATTCTTAACACAATAGACACGGATTCTCATAGAACGCCTTCATTACTGCAGAAATTTTTGTGTCTACCTACCCCATGTGTCATACATTGTTTTATGAGCATATTTGCACCAAACGGAACCAAAAGTATGGATGTTTTAGAATTCTGTTTTAAGGGCTTGAAGATACAGGAAGATAATCATCTACAGCATCATATTTTCAGCCCTACCTTAACAATCCAGAAGAAGGTTG
>JASDQU010102410.1:182692-202415 GCA_032191745.1 Picea mariana
ATACAGGTTCCATTGTATTTCATTACATGTTGTATCTCTTGCTTTAATCACAATTATATAGACATATATCCCAAACTGGTTTTCCCCGGGGGGGTTTTATCCAGGGTCATGTTGACCAAAAATACCTGTGTCAAATTTATGCATGTGTAGAAGTGTAGAACAGCATTTTAAAGTTTCAATATCTAGAGGTAGTGTTATGTGTTTTAAGTAATATTGCATGTGCTAACATTGAGACAAGAAAACACTTGCAAGGGCACCTTAAAAGAGCACTTAACCTATAAAACATTGAGCAGAAAGTATCATGACTGTTTGCTGTCCTAAAACAGCAAAAGAAGACAGCCAAACAGTTGAAACTTAGAGCCATACTAAGGTCAAGGACAGACCTTAGTTGGCAGCCTCATAGGACCTCAGAATTTCAACAGTTATTGTACACACTTCATGCTTGCTTCACACGTGGACATCTCTTGGAGGATGCACATGTGGATGACATCTATGTACTATTTTTGGAGGATGTTACATGATCTATTCCTCAACTAGAGAAGGCACACCACTACTTAGCTCTATTCTTGGACATGTTACTAACTAACTCCATTATTCTACTATTGACTTGTCTACTAGAGTTAGTTACTTGAGAACTTCATTATATTGTTTTCCTAGAATATTTTATCGTAACCTCTTGGAGGAAATTGTGGATCTCGACAAACTATTTTCTACTTTTAGTAAGAAGTTTGTTGAGGAGGTTGGGGATGATTATTCTATGATGATTCCTTGGATGACTAATGGATCTAGGAAAACAAATAATTGTTTATTGTAAGAGGAGATAGAGTTGAAACCTATATAAGGGTTTACTCTCTCCATTTGTAGGTGGATTTGGCGAGTGAAAGAGCTCCCAAGCTATGGAATAAAGGTGTCTTCTCTTTGTCTAAGCTTTGTGTAATGTATGTACAACTTGGCTTATGTTTGACAAATTGTTCTAGATGCACCATTGGAAGCTTTGTTTTGCAGGTTTGTAGATGCTAGAGTCAATTCAAGAGCAATAGAGGAGTAGTGTTGCTACATTGGAGAAGGTTAGGTACTCCTTAATCCTTCTTGTGTTGCTTACCTTCAAGAGGAAAACATTATGCACTTGATCTCATTAAATCATTGCATCTCTAGATAATCTTTGGTAGGGGCCACCCTTAGAATTGTCTTGAATAGTGGATCTTAGATAGACCCTCTCCACCATCAAACTTGTGAATCTAGTAACCAAATTAGGGCTGTTGTAGGGCACATCACCTTGGCTCCACCATCAAACTTGTGAATCTAGTAACCAAATTAGGGCTGTTGTAGGGCACATCACCTTGGCTGCTTATAGCCCCTAATCGTTCATAAGAACCACATTCTGAAGTTGCATGCATGACCCCATAGCCCAAACAAATAAAGGCACTGATCTTCCCTTTCATCCACCACCCCAAAAACACAAAATCTCAAAAACACTTTTCTTTTCTTTTCTGTTGGTAAGCTCTCTCTTGCTCCCACTTCGTACTACACACATTGAGCTTAGTTAACCATACGGAAGCCCCCCTAGGCTAGATTTCTACCTAGTCTAAAATGAGAAGGTAAGGCTGCTAAAGTGACAGTGGGTAATTTTCCTAAGTTGCCCTTGAGGTCTCACACTTGTGCTGAGCGACTTTTGCACAAAGTGAGAACCTAGGAGGTAACACGCCCTAAGAAGGCAAAGAGGCTAGGGTTTACCCTAGAGAAGATTGATTGAGGGGGAGAGAAGGAGACGTCTTGGACACTTGTGGGAGACAAGTGTTGAAGCCAAGTAGGATTTGATTGTATTGATGCTTGCTTGTTGGAGATCTTTGGTGGTAGCTAGGGTTGCTTGGTTTTCCTTAGCTAGGATATTGGAGAGCTTGAAGAATTGTACCAGCTAGTGCTAAGTTATGTTTATGTACATATGCTTCATTTCTATCATATATATATGAAGTTTTCAGCTGTCCAAAATTGTGTAATTGCAGATTTGAATTTCAGCATACATTGTCTTCTTAATTGTGTAATTTCCAGCACTTCTTGTTCATGCTGATTTGACATAGAATATGGCTGAAAATGTTGAGTGATTTAACATACATCTGGAAGATAATAGCGCAGATTTACTGCAATGCTTGGAAAAGTATGCTGTAAGGGCTGAAACTTGTGGGCATATATTTGGTATCTTTTTTTTTGGGCTGCCTAGTGTATGGGCCCTGGGGTTAAAGTGGGATGAAATATCATCTACTATTTGCTGCTGTAAATTAATATTCCAGATCAACCCTAAAACAAAAGTTTAGAGGGGCTAGATCCAAGAAACCTCCTTGTGAGGTGAAATTTCTGAATTTGCAATAAAAGTCACCTAGAACAGAAATTTCAACAGGGTATTTAACCAGAATTGTAGCTTTTCAGGTTGTGAGGGCAACTGGAGTGTATTTGAAAAAATACACACCAAAAAGCACAACAGTTTAGAAACTTTCAAATTAAATTTATTATGACCCTCTAATATTTCCTATAAGTTAAGACCCTCAAAGCTCATTAAATTAGTTATGACCCCTCTAAAAAGTTAGAATCCTAAATTCCTAATGCCTTAATGACATGATCTACGTCTACTAAATCTTCAGCTGTGGGTGAAGCAACTCAAGAGAACACCTGATGTGGATGTGATTTCCTTGGATGACATTAGCACCACAACTATGTCGAAGGTGGAGGCCGAGAGACCTATTGTGGAGGAGGCACCTAAGTGGTTAGATGAGGATGAGCTAGAAGAGGTGGCAGGGGAGGATCACATAGTATCTTTACCTTTGGAGGATGAAGAGATTGAGAGTGAGACAACCTTGGTACCACATCCGCTACCTACAGAGACTGAGGCTGTTACTAGAAGACATTTGAAACCAGTTACAGGGGATTCTTCTAGAGAACATGGTATTGGCTTTGCCCGTAAAAGGGGCAGAGGGAATGAATAGCATATGGATCATTGTAGATGACTAATGATGAGACACATTTATTATATTTTTGATGTAATTTTGTAATGTGTATTCAACTTTGAGTCTTGATAGGACAATTACCAGTATCAACAATTGATGTGTGATGTATAATTTGAGATCTTATATGTCTTGTTATTATATACGAATTTTCTTTTCATATTTATGAGCCAATGTGATTATTTAACTATTGAATTTCTGTAAACCCAGCACCGGCAGGTTACTCCGAATAAAACAGATTTATTGAATAAAAAACACAACTAGGTTACTTAACGAAATATAAGCGGAAGCATAAACAACAGAAACCATAACACATATTGCACAAGAGATTTCGGGTAAACACCCCTGGAAAAACCCTTGTGGGAAAACCAATTATGAGTTTGATTTTATTGCTAAAAATCCTGGGATAATGGCCCATCAGAGGAATTACAATGCAGGAATAGCCTAGCCCACTTGGCTACTATCCCCTTGCTGCCCCTTCAAACACTTCCTCAGCCCTGCCCACTCAGACACAAGTACATGAGCAAGACTCCCTCTTGCTCCTATGCACTCATTGTGTGCCCCTCACTCTTCTTAGATCTACTTTTATAATCTCCTAATGACTAAAACCCTATCTCCAAAGTGATCAACGATCAAGATTTGATCTTGATCTCTTGAGATCAACGGTTGTGACTTAATCTCTCGTTGAGATGACTTAAATCACTTAAGTCACTCAACTTTATAAAAAGTCACTTAAGTTATTAAATAAAAGCCACTTTAACAATAAAGTTGATATCTAGAGAGTGTCTCTCAAACACCTCTACATGCTAGGCACCAACAATGCAGAAGTACCTGTCCAATCTACCTCAAAAACTAACACTCCCTTTTAGCGAGGAAGGTACTTCTGGAAGAACCTYCTCTTGGATCAATCTTTGACCCCATCAAATTTGTTGTTGTTGTAGTTGGTCCCTCTGAACTGGAAGACCCTCCTACTACCTCCACTACACTATGATATGATCTATTATCCAAGATCCCCTTGGACCCCACTATAGGCTGTCCCAGTACCCTATACATCATACCCTCCCTAATGCCAAGCCTCATCGCTGCATCCTGGGTATTTGCTCCCTCTAAACATATGAGTACCTGTCCATCCTTGAACATAACTACATACCCCAAATCCTCCAGAGTTGATACTGAGAGCAAATCAACCTTCAGCTCCAGAACAAATAACACCTCTCCCACCTCCAGAGAACCACTTGACTCTAGCTGGAATCTAACACATGCAACCCCCTTCACTGCATGCATGGTGCTAGCCCCACATCTCATATGCAAGTGTGATCCCGTCTCCAAAACACTAAGGAACATTGACCTCATTCCCCTCATATGGCTAGATGTTCCATTATCCAGCACCCACGTATCACTTCCTGGACATGTTTTCGAACCCTTGCCTGGGGCTGCCCGCAACCTCCTGTCGTTACCCAAGTCCTTTTCTGGGCTGCCCGGAGCCTTTACGGGCATTGCCCAGCTATCTCAACCTGTTGTCCAAGGCACTTGCCCGCTGCCCGAGCCCTCCTGGGCTGGCCAGCAGCTGCCTGACCCCAATTGGGTCTGCCCACAGCTCTGCTAACCTAACTGCTTTCCTTGCTGGCCTGGCCGACGATTGACTTACCTTGCTCGGCTACTACAGCAGTCACCCCTTCTCCGCCTGCACGACCCACTTCTTCCACACCTTCGCTCACCTTACCTCACGGCCTCAACCAACCGACGGCTGCTCTCAGCAGCTCTCCACGTCCACGCTTAGCCTTTGCACAACAACTTCATGGCCCAGCCCGTGGCTTTGCTACTTGCTATCCGCCATCTATTCCGCCTCTGCCACGATCGATTGTCATTGATTCCTTGTTGCACTGGCCTGGAGCTGGCGGCTACCTTTAGTTGGTCAACGGTTGAGTCACAGCCGGTTGCTTGTAGTTTCACTTACCTTGCTCGGCTACTACAACAGTCACCCCTTCTCCGCCTGCACGGCCCACTTCTTCCACACCTTCGCCCGCCTTACTTCACGGCCTCAACCAACCGACGGCTGCTCTCAACAGCTCTCCACGTCCACGCTCAGCCTTTGCACAACAACTTCATGGCCCATCCCATGGCTTTGCTACTTGCTATCCGCCCTCTATTTCGCCTCTGCCACGATCAATTGTCGTTGATTCCTTGTTGCACTAGCCTGGAGCTGGCGGCTACCTTTAGTTGGTCAGCGATTGAGTCACAGTCAGTTGTTTGTAGTTTTCTACCCACGTCCGTTGTCTCTCTCTCCAGCTCACGCGACCGCCAATCCTGCTGCAGCTGCAGACTTCTGGCGGCTCCTTGTCGCAACAAGTTCCACGACCGACTACTCCCTCTGCTGGCTAGTCCACTACATGTGCCTGCCTATTCCTGTCGTCTGATCAGCTCACACTATACAAGCAAGCCTCCAATCAGCCCACGGCCACTCGTGGCCTGCTCTCCTGGCACTTGATTGCTCACTCTCACGCGCAGTCCCCTTAACCCAATCTCAACAGTTGAGTTATCCACGGCTATCTCAGCCGATAATTTTTCTTACAACAACAATTTGTTTGTTGTGCAGATCGTACGGTTGGCAGTTGTACACTTCGTCCCCTTTTCTTTTATTTTCTTACCCTTAAAAGAAATTTTCCCCCAAGTCTGAAATTTTTTCTCGCTGCAAATCTTTCTCGTGCACTTGGTTTCGCCTTCAGAGTCCAGGCTCTGATACCATGTTGAATCTCTGTGAGTCTGTAAGCCGAGCACCGGCAAATTATTCCGAATAAAATTGATTTATTGAATAAAAAACACAGCTAGGGTACTTAACGAAATATAAGCAGAAGCATAAACAACAAAAACCATAACACATTGCACAAGAGATTTCGGGTAAACACCCTTGGAAAAACCCTCGCGGGAAAACCAGTTATGTCTAATACCATGTTGAATTTCTGTAAACCGAGCACCGGCAGATTATTCCGAATAAAATAGATTTATTGAATAAAAAATCTAGCTAGGTTACTTAACGAAATATAAGCGGAAGCATAAACARCAGAAACCATAACACATATTGCACAAGAGATTTCGRGTAAACACCCCTGGAAAAACCCTCGCGGGAAAACCAGTTATGAGTTTGATTTTATAGCTAAAAATCCTTGGCTAATGGCCCATCAGAGGAATTACAATGCAGCAATAGCCTAGCCCACTTGGCTGCTATCTCGTTGCTGCCCCTTTGAACACTTCCTCGACCYTGCCCACTCAGACACAAGTACATGAGCAAGGCTCCCTCTTTCTCCTATGCACTCATTGTTTGCCTCTCACTCTCCTTAGATCTGCCTTTATAATCTCCTAATGACTAAAACCCTATCTCCAAAGTGATCAACAATCAAGATCTGATCTTGATCTCTTAAGATCAACGGTTGTGACTTAATCTCTCGTTGAGATGACTTAAATCACTTAAGTTATTCAACTTTATAAAAAGTCACTTAAGTCATTAAATAAAATCCACTTTAACAATAAAGTTGATATCTAGAGAGTATCGCTCGGACACCTCCGCATGCTAGGCACCGCCAATGTAGAAGTATCTGTCCGAGCTACCTCAAAAACTAACATTAACATGTCATTAGTTTGACTTTTTTAAATGAACCTTTTGTATTTTTCTCTATTTGTCGATGTTTTCTGCAATTTTTCTGATATCGCAACTTCACAACCCTCAACGATGTATTGTCAACACTGATATTTGCAACATTGCTTTATTGTCTCCTCTTAAAGAAAATTGATATAGCAAAGCTTACTCACAAAATAAGAAGTCCAAATGATAAATCAAATTACATACAAAGATTAAAAAATAGATATGAATAATCATACAGAGAACAATGGTCATCTTGAAAGGAATTATGCACTGCAAGCAATGATACCTATCACTTTATGTTCAAATGTGAACTATTAAAATGCCCAAGCATATCTACATTTAAGTGACTTCCCCAACTTAGGAAAACTCTTTGCAAATTTACAATGTCTCCTTTATTTTTTGAAAAGATGAAAACGTTTTGTTTATTAGGCCATTCTTTTGAGTTGCACACGAAAGTTTCACTTCATTGGCAGTAGTAGTACACAGAATATATACCAATATTTTGCATTTTTAACTTCGGACCTCCATTTCAACTATGAATTGAAAACCAACCTTGCCACCCCATTCATTAAACCATGGTAGAAAAGAATGTTAAACAACCATGTAGATGAATATTAGAATACACTAAAAAATATGGCACTCTAAAGAAGTATGGAAATTGAAAATACAAAAGCAAATTGAAGCAACATACATATCAGGAGAAAATTTCAAACCTCAAATATTTTACAAAATTATCAAGGAGAGAAAGGACTGTTTCAGTTTGACAAAACATTGAAAATATTTAATAGTTCAGGACTAAATTTGCACATGCCTCCATTCAGTTAAAACTTGGATTAAGAGTAGCAATATACAATATTAATGGGCAGGGCCAATGAACAATACAAAAAAGTAATGATTTTAGTGAAACTATAGAAGCGATTCGTGATTACATGTTTTTCTACAAGAGTGCTTCCTTTAACTCAAGAGAAGCATCACAGCTAGCCAGAAGAGCTCAGGCACCACAAGTCGCTCACCTAAGCGGGAGGGACAACCTTGAGGAGTGAACCAGAGATCACAAACACTTCCATTAAGCTAAGCTGCCATGCAGGGGGTACTATTCCATCAAAGTCACCCAGGACTTGCCCCAGGGGCCAGCCACTTATTCATGTCTTCAAGGGAATTGAACCTTGGTGGGTGGCCTGACATGCCATTATCTTCACCACTGAACCATGACCATGTCATCTACAGTACAGTTCAGGTAATGTTCCACAGACAAGCACGACTTTCTTGAAAGGTCAACAATCAGGCATTGGCACAGCAGGAATGAAATTCTCCTGTGAATACCGTGAAACCACTTTAGAGAAATTCCACAGTTAATTGTGCTGGGGTTGCACAGTCAATCATGATGATTACCACTTCAAGAAATATAGTCGATAAGTTGGTCATGATATGTTAGCCCTTTGAAGTAAGATTGCATAAAAATAAGTTGATCACTAGCATATGGTGGTGAATCATCATATGACCAGTTATTATAGAACTAGAGTATTAAGGTCAACACTTCCAAGAAATAATGTTGTTGTCCTGGATGAGTCTCTTTCATGTGCTGGGTATTCTAATAGTTTTTCATGTTCTATTCTTGAATCTTTACAAAGGTGAAACTTTCAAGGGCTTTTTAGTATGGAGCAGCAAGAGCTACTATTGCAAAGGAAATGTTACAAATATTGAGTTAGAAAGAATTTAGAAAGAATCTACATAACAATGGGACCAGATCTTCCTCTCCTTTTACTCATGCAAATTCAAAAGTCACCTAGGAGACATGAGAGAGCAATGACACCGAGGATTGAGCTTAGAGTACATCCCTGGCTTCTTCCTGTTAAATTTATAAGCAGCTGCAAGAGCCATTCTCCTGGAGGATGGCTAAGACCCTAGACGAGATCTAGGGCCCCCAGTGCACTCCTGGGGTACTTGGTCTGGGACCAAATAGTCAGTGCCATGGCAAAAGACCCTTGTTAGGGCCCCCAGTATACGACTGGGGTTCTTGGTCTAGAACCAAGCAGTAAAGACCCCCGAGAGGGCCCCCAGTATACGACTGGGGTTCTTGGTTTAGGACCAAGCAGTTAAAGCCCCTAGATAAGCCTAGGGCCCCTGGACATAGTCCAGTGTACCCATGCCTGTGGCATGGGTTGATCCTTGGTCTTGGACCTTGGTGGATAAGACCCCAAAAAAAGTTTTGGGGCTACTTGATCCTCGATCAAGTATTTTGTTGGTGTATGACCTTCCTTGAAGAAGGACATGACCACATGAGGGTTAAGTCCCATATGCAATGATGATAAAGTAATAAGATCACCATGAAAATGAATGAACGAGTATTGCCACCTTGTAAACCCTCCTTAACCCTCCCTTACCCTTACTTGTGTTGGTTTGGGGTTTTATGTTGTTTTGTCTTAAGGGTTAACTAAGTTTAAATTAAAATGTTAATTATATCATGTTTAAATTATTTAATTTAAACATGATATTTTTAATTATAATTATTTTAATTTAATTTTACCTTAAGCCTAAACTATAAATAAAACCCTCCCCCTACCCTTCTAAAGGTACTTTTGTATCATTTGCCTCTAGTGTGAGCGGATCATCTCTCCCTTGCTGCGGCTCTTGTCTTTTGCTGTTGGAGGTTGTCTAAGGTTGCTGCGGCCCCTTTTTGCTGTCTACTGTTGGAGTGTCCTTTGCTGCGGCCTCTTGTTATTTGCTGTTGAATGGTTGTTGGTGTAGCCGCGGCTCCCTTTGAGGACAGTGCTGAGGTGCGGCCTCTTTCTATCTACTGATGTGTGGGGTAATTGAGGTGCGGCCTCTTATATCTGCTGCTGTGTGGTGTGTATGAGGTGCGGCCTCTCCTTGTTTGCTGCTGTGTAAGGTGCGGCCTCTCCTGCTTGCTGCTGTGTGGGGTGACTGAGGTACGGCCCATTTAAATGACTTCTGTGATGTGACTGTGTGTGCCGTCCTCTCTTCTGCTGTGGGGTGTTTACCCTGTTTCTGCTCAGACCGTGACCTTTTCCTTTGGCTTTTGGCCTTCCTTAGTAAGGGTTTTGTCCATAACGTTTCTGTGTGAGGGTTTGTGTTCTTTACCTACTGTTTCTGTGAGGGTTTGACAGTGGGAAGTCTTTGTGGCCCTATCCCTTTTGGTGGCAAGAAAGTTTTCTTCATCTCTTGGCAAGAGATCCAACCTATATGGTGGATCTATGACCTGAACTTTGCCTGAGCATAATTACAAATGGTTCTACATCTTGTGGTGGCTGTGACTTCTTCAGAGGTAAGGTTTCAGGACAAGGTAAGCTACTTACTTATCACTTTCAGATCTGAACTTTGTTTTGATTTCAGTACTGTTTGATCTATCTAGTTTTGTGTATCAGCTATTAGATCTGAACTGTATATTGAGTTTTACTTTTTGTCTCTATAGTTGATTTACTGTTTATGATCAGATTGGTTTTAGATCTGTAGATCTGTATAAAGTTTAAGTCCAGCTTTATAAATCTGAACCACTGTCTTACTTATCAGATCTCCTAGATCTGTACACTGGTTAAGTGTTTGAGTTTTTATTTCTGAACTTTAGATCTAGTTGTTTTATTCTCTGAAATTAAAAAGATACTACTGTATTGCTTTACTGCCCTAATTCTAACACTTCCCAACCACAGAAAAGTATACTGCTATGGAGATTCTTCACCAGGAACTGGATAACTTCAATGTCATTAATTATGGCTGACTGGTTGTTCATCCTCATTATAGATAGGTTTTCCGGAGTACATTTCAGAAGTAGACCCTSTTTTGCTGCCACGCTRTACTTTAGAGCTGGCTTTTCCCTTTCTTTAGTTATCTTCTTTCTTATTGTTTTACAATTACACTTAGCTTGGGAGTATATTTTTCTTAGGGGATGCATCCAGCACTCACTCCCGAGTTCCTGCATGCTGAGGTGTCTTTCAGTCATGTTGACCTTTATTTTGGTCCTTCAAGRACATTAATACAATTTCATTTCATTTCAATTCAGAATTAAAGATGCAGGACTGTCAGGCACTTAGATATGCAATAAAATATATGCTTAATTAATTGTACCAGAAATGAAATTGGCACAAAACGATATTAAAAAGCAAATGAAAAGTTTGAGCCATTTTGAAAGTAATCAACTTAGAGAAATAAATCAGCAGTAAAACCACATCAAAAAGTAAGGCTTGGTACAAGAACAATGTTGAAGAATAGAGACAAAATATAAAACTCAATCCCAGGAAAACAAATCCTGAACAATGCCATAAATACCTTCCGTTCGAGAGCTCCAAGGCGTTGCTGGTATTCATCCCGTAGAGCATCAGACTCTCCCTCCGAAGATCTCTTCTATAATAATTCAAAAATTTAAGAAAGAGCCATACACACCACCAGAATATGATCAAAATGTTAGAAATAGAAACAAATCAATTTACAAGCAGCATTGTAGTTGAAAAAAATGAAAACTCAATAATCTTAATAGACATGTGCCAAAAAATGGTAAAGGGAAGAAAGTTGGAAAAAAAAATACAGAAGTGAGCTCCAAAGAAAACAGTCATACTGCAAAGAAAAACACTGACAAATACAACATTAAGGCCAGATAGTTAATTGATTCATACCTACCTTCAGATCGTCAATTGTATTTCTGAGTTGTTCATTTTCAATCAACAACCTTGAAATATCGTCTGCCTTTGCCTGTATGAAACCAATGTTGAGTCTAAGCATGTATACAAAAATCAATTCTGAAGTACATTATTGTTGAAAAAGAAAAAATAAAGGTTACAAACAAGTATAATGAGACAAAAATAAATGTGACCACTTAAACTGCTATAAATTGCTAATTGATTTAATTGGTTACTTATGTTTTATCACTTACAGAAGATCATTCCTATTTTAAATTCAGAGAAAAAGCTGTGGCTAACCTTATATTGTGAAACTCTGTTAAGAGGCAAAACATAGGTGGCTACCCTACTAAAGCCCCCACTCAGAAATGCACCCCATAGAGATAATACTTGCTCAATTTCTATGGGGCTGCCAACGGCAACCCAAGGAGTCCCAGGCAACATTGTCCTCACATATTCAACTGGAATAGGTAAGACAGTGAATAATATGGCCGAGTTCATTGCTCTAATACAAGAACTGGTCATTTGCAGCCATCTTAAAACAGTGAGACTGCTGGTTGAGTATGATTCTTTGCTTATTAAATCTAATACCGACTGATTGGGTGATAGATGATTTGAAGTTGCTGGACCTACTGAATGAGATCAGATCCCTTATGGGAAAGATCCCAGATTTTGAGAAGAACCATGTAAAACAAGAATTGAATAAGGTAACTGATAGAATAGTGAGTAGTGGGGTACTTCTAGCATCAAGGTAGCTGTGAATTAAAACTCACAAAGATTGCACTACAGAAGAGTTGTTGGTGCAAGAGATTGTAAGGAGTCGGGACATAAATACTAAAAAGGTATAATCATCAATCTATGTATCAATGTTAAATGGGATTAGTGGCATCACTTGTTAGAGGCAGAGACGTTCAAGTGTCATTTAGGGCAATGTTGTTAGTGTATTGACACTCTTATAAATTATAATATTTAGCAGTCATAAATACTTGTATAAGATGTTAAGATTTTAAGAGAATGAGGGGATTGAATGGAACCAAAACTCCAACCCAAAAGCCTGCAGTAAAAAGGAGAAGAATGCACCACTTGACAGAGTGTCAGAGCTGTCCACAAGCCCAGAACCTCAACAATGCACAGTAAGTCACATTGGCAGTCTGACCAAAGTTCCCAAAAGAGAAGAATAATGTGTATAAGTGAGATAAAAACTAGACAAAAATAAGGCGCTCATACGGGATAAACCAGCACTAGTAAATGCCTGTAACAGCTCAGCGAATATGCATGAAATCAACCTGCAATAAGTGCACTAAGAGGGAAAATCAGACCTACACAAATGCTCAAATGCTCACAAGAGAGAGGAACGCCACCACAAAAGATAAGATTAAGATAAGATAATTTTATTAATGTCCAACAAGTAACCATAAATAGCTCAAAGGGACTGCTAGGTACATCAGAAACAATACATGTGGGAGTGCAAGTGCAGCTCCTATAAAAGCATATCTAACCTCTAAGGTCAGAGACCTAGAATCTAAAATATATCGTCTAAGAAGCAAAAAGATACAAAGATGGAAGTCCCAGAGAAGAGATGATCCCTCTCAAACCCAAGAGAAATGTCTCCACTGGAGGCACCTAGAGAATGTCCTCAAGACCTGGAGGAGCCATCCCCTGTTGATGAAGAGGAGGGGAAGCTGCTAACCTCTGAATGTGTGAGGTCAATCTCTCCTACCATCCAAACCCAAAGTGAAGAAAACCCTGATGGAAGACTGCCTTAATGAACTGTAAGATCTAGAAGTACTAGAAGATTTGGGTGCAACATGCTGCCTGAAAAAGGCCGCTCTCCACTGAGATCTAGATGAGTGGGAAGGAGGGTGTCTACTGTGAACGGAAGAACTATGCCGGGCTTGGACCCAACACTATCGCAAAGGTCTCATGGGAAGAGATCGGGGTTCTGGCCGAGATCTGATGGATCCTGAAACTAAGGTGGAACTGCGCTTTGCCTGCCTCTTGGTACCTCTATTTGTGAGCACCAAGAAGATGGAGGTGATCATGCTGATAGTCTCCGATGGTGGGGGTGGCCTGAGAATAGACAATCGAATCCCAGAAGCCTCCCTCATTTATAAAGTCAGGCACCGCTGGTCCAGATATCTGAAGAAGATTGAAGGGGAGTTTGGGGACTCCCTGAAAGGGCAGTGGCATCAGCCTCAGATCTCATAATAGATGGGCATTGAAAAATAAAATGCTCCTCCAACTCAGTGTCCTGTAGGTGGAAAAGTCAACAAGCCTTGGCCGCTCGAGGAATATGATGATCGGCTTCCACCCAAAGTCGATGAGAACCAACCCGGGGGCCGGAACTGGCCAAAAGGGATGATGAGGGTGTGCATCAAACTCGGGATGAAGTTAACTCGGCTCAGAAGCAGAACTGAGATGAGTTTGACTCGGGTAATCAAAAGACTCAACTATGGTATCACAAACTATTCATGACATATGATGTACTTGGGTATTGTTCTGACAGTTTATTTTGACAGGTGAATTGGGCCTTATACAACATGCACAATAGAGGAAGAAAAGAATACCCCTTGATGGACAATGAGTGCTCAAGAAATACTACACGGAAAGTCCCCATTTTTTCAATTGAAACTGATGATGGACATGCAGAATTAACGTTTGTAAAGTTTGTTCTTATACTGATCAAGAAATGGACTAATAAATGGCTTGTAGAATAACATGCACTCTTTTCTTAGGGATCCAGCATCATGAAAGCGATAATGACATCAGCAATGGTTGTCGGAAGACTTAGAGGGGACTACCACATCTACTGCAGAGATGACTACCACAAAAGATTACAGCTTTTCTTCAATCAGAGCTGGATATGAAAGAGTTCTGGAGGCCATTGATTCAATAGCAGAAGCAGAACATGGGCACCAACTAACAAGAGATGAACCAACAGAAGTTTCCCTCAAATGTCATAGAAAAAAGCTTAGCATTTGGAGGACCTGTCGGTTTTCAACCTGCAAATTCTAACTGTGAAACAGCTCTATTACAAGAGCTTACTGTCTCTGTGACTCAAGACAAGTGGCAGGTAGATATCCCTGATAAATCTGTTAAATACCTCTTACATAGTTTGATGCTGCTTTGTGAACACAAGCATCATGAGATTCCCACTAGAGGAAAATGGGTGCCATATGGACTGATTAAAGAAATTGTCAAAAGATTTGGAATAAAGCTAGCTGAACTTAAAACATCCATTCCTGAGACAGAAATTATCCTTGATACGAGCTGCCCTATTTTGTTTGTAAATCACAGCAGAGTCAACAATCAAAGCTGGCCATATCATCAGTGAAACTGCAAATGGTGGAGGGAATTAACTATCAAATAGTAAAATTGAGGAATGGAGTACTGTCAAAGTACTGTGCTCAATAGAAAAGATCTGCCCCCAAAAGACGCTACATTAGAAGGACCTCAAATACTGCAACATTCAGCACCATAATTGCTTTGGCACAAAGCAATTCAAGGAGGGGGACCATTGCAATGTCTAAAATAACCCACTTCAGTTTTAGTTAATGGTAGAATATGTGGGGCATTAAGAACTTTTCGTAGTTATTTATATTTTCCTTTAGCTAAGAGATTTTAGGTTAAGATCGAGTTTTATGACAGTTAGTTGTGAGTTTTACGTTGAGGCCAGTTATCCCATATCCAAAAGACAAAGAAGCTGAAGTGGGAACAATAGCTATAAATAAGCTCTTAGGCATTAAAGTGGGGAATTTTGGTGAATGTAGTGGACAGGCAGTTTAGGAGAGACTGCATCTCTGGCCAAGTGCGGTGCCCATACTGCTCTTGGAGTCAAACAGGGTTGGCATAAATACCTTTGGGTTGATTAATTTTGGGACTCATAACAGTGATGTCCAAGCTCCAAATAACAGCAGAATTCACATCAGATTTCACTTAAGGTACCAGATTTCAAATTAGGTTCATGACAGAGAAATCATCCTATAATAGTGTTTTTAACCTGTGGTCAGTTGTTTACCACTGATACTATTTTAAAAGAAAGCAACTTTAGCCTCAGTAAACAATGATTGAATACCTGTGCCTGTCTTGCAGCACCTTGTAATGCTGCTTCCATTACTTTCATCTCTGCCTTGAGTTTCTCAGCTTCAGACTCACTTTTTCCAATGAGAGAAAGGGCTGAGTGTTGACTAACAAGGGATTCCGAGTGAAACTGTTGGACGTCAGCATCCTTTTTCATCAGAGTTTCCATCTGCCCAGCTGTGGCAGAAGGTGTTCTATCAAGGATACCACCACTGGGAACCATAGCTTGGTCCCCAACCTGATAGTTATTGATCATATGTAACTCATCACTATCATTGGCATCAGCTGCAGTATCATCTTTAATATCATGGGTAACTGATGATAGATTGATAGGTTCAGGCTCAGAAGAAACTGATGAATCATTCACTATTTTCTCATCTACCAAAAAACCATTTTCTGCAAGTTGTTGAAAAGGACTCCCGGTCTGAGCCACATCTTCTTGCAAATCCCTTGCCTCTGCTTTTCCCTCTGTCTGAGCTGCCACAACTTCCTCCACTCTTTCAACCACCTCTGGACCTTTTAACAAGTCATTTCCTGCTGAGAAGCCTTCTGAATGCTCTGTTTCTGCATATTGCAGCTCCTCCTGTTCCTTTCTTTTACTAGGAAGAGTCACTTTTGAGATTTCTTGTACCCTTCCCTCTGTCTGAGCATCTTCAGAAGAAGATAGATGTCGATCCTGTTCCAGCTCCTTTAGATGTTGATCCTGTTCCAGCTCCTTTAGATGTTGATCCTGTTCTAGACCCTTTGGTGGACTTCGATGCTCATCTTGATCCAAGGCTGAAGGAGCATTTTGATCTTGTTGTATTGACAACAAGGGTTGCTGATCCTGATCCCCGGCTTCAGGTGTTTGATCCTGCTCCTGTGGTTGAGAAGCAATGTCCTTAGAAACAATTTCAGCGGGGCTTTCAGTAGATGACCTGTTTAATGTTTCTTCTGAATATACATTTTGTGATGATTGCGCAGCTTCTTGAACAACACTATTGTCTTCCACATCCCTCTGCTTCATAAGGTTCATGACTGGATCAAAAAGCGCTCTTTTGTCTGTTGAAGGCCGTTCTTCTTTTCCACAATCCATGAAATGAAAAAAAATTTATCGTTAGGACTACAACTTGCACTGATTAATCCCATTCAAGAATCTAAATCTAAAAATAGTATTAAAAAAATAAAACAACACTTCATCAAATCATTCCAGAATTCAAGAGAACAGCAATACAGCAAAGGCCACTTCTATTGTCAGCATTTTTATCTGCCCATTCGCCAGGTAACTCATGCACCTTGCGCACTCAGCCGGCAAGTTCTGTACTCCATGAGAACCTGGTCAAGGCCCAAAGCTAATGTTCTCCATGAATTGGAAGTTCTATTAACCTTGAAGATTATTCTATCGACCATTCAACAAACTGGCTTTAGTATTATCAAGAAATTTTTCCTTTAAGGCACTCACTGGTTTAATTATGATGATGCCACCGTACACGCAAATCTAGTGGATCAAGGTTATTTGCGCTCGAACTCATCATAGTCAAAAGTGGTGCTCAAGAACTCTGATTTTTCGTTGTTGGAAAAGGAAGTAGGCCTTCATAATATGCTGAGGCCATGTTTAGTATTACTTTCCTTTTTTGTTTCCGTATTTTAAAAATTAATTATTGTGAAGACACCATAGAACAGAACTCTATTAGGAGAATGCACAGGTTCTCAGAACTGGACCCCTGAACAGCTTACTCCAGAGGATCTCCTCGGTGTTTTTAATTTATAAATAAATTTGAAAATCAGAACAATCAACAAATACAAAGAAAATATCTAGTTTGCATAGTTGGCAACCCTTATCTCATGAAGAGTTGGTCTTTTGAGGTTAACTGGAAATCCTTATTTAATGAAGAGCTGATCTTTTTAATGTGAATACTTAGGAAGTAAGGGCAGATGTTCGTCGTAAAGTACCTTCTTCCTGAACATCGAGGTTGTCCTCCAGTCCGAGATTTCTTTCAATGTTCTTGACACTTTCGCTGAGCTTATTGACAGCGCCAGCTAGATCTGGGAAATTCCCCAACGATACTCTATTCAGCCACGCCATTATTCCTGCTTTGCTTTAGAGGGGCACCGGCAACCCCACCCTTTTGAGGAGTCTAGGAACCCACCATTAGCTTTCTATGTTGCAGACAATCATCTATCTGAAAACAACAAAAATAAAGTAAATATCGAAATCTGCAACGAATTCTAATCTAGCCAGATATATAGAATTTAATTCATCAATCTTCGAAACTCTCCGAAACTTGTGATTCTGTTGTTCATTGTTTCAGAGGGTTTAAATAGCTAAACATCCATGGCCTCAATGTGAATTGAGACACAATTGAAAGGAAAGGGTTATTATTTTTATGGAAAATAGATGAATTACCTGTTAGTGATCAGATCCGGAAATTACAGACGGATTCTCTGAAAGCATACGACTGAAACCCTACGGATCTCGGAAGTTCTTTGCAATTGAATTTGAATTGTATCAGAGGAAAATATATGGATGATTGGCTCTGAATCTTCGATTCGTGTCACTTTCCTTTGGCATTTGGATGTGCCCTGCTCTTCCGTTCCCGTTCCACTTAAGCAAACACAACAGCTGAAAAATAGCTAGTGTGTCAACAAAATTCATAAAATAAATTTAAGTATATATATGTCAAAAGAGTTTGAATTTATATATTTGTGTCGAAGGAGCTTTTCTGCGACGCAATGTAAATGTCTTTATCAGCTTCCAGTTTCCAAGTGATGTGTTGTCTTTTCTATGGGAACTTCTATTAGTAAAATTTGGTAGGTGTTGTAATTGTACATAGGTTAAGGAAGAGGTTAGAAAGAATTTGGCAGAATAGATATCATTGAATTTGGTATAGTAATTTTAGTTAAGTGTTAAGTTAGATTGAATTTGGTATAGTCATTTTAATTAAGGGTTAAGTTAGAGTGAATTTGGTATAATAGATATCGTAAAATTTGGTATAGTGTTTCTATTGAAGGGATGTATTAGTAGTTTGTGAAATGTTTTCATTATATCATAATATTTTATTTCATATTTGATATTGAATGAAAATTATTTGGACATGTTTATTGAAAGCATTTCAATTAATATATATATATATATATATATATATATATATATATATAATTTTAAGGTTTATTTTAATTGGTTAGTTAGTGGTATTGTTGTCAAGATTTGTTAATAATCTAGCATGTTGTGTAGGTCCTCAATTTGATTTTTAAATTGGGTACCATTTTTGGATAGAGGAAAGTTCTCAACGATTTCACGAGGAGTATTATGGATAATATATCTTGGAAAATTGTCGGAATGCTTCTTCTCATTTTGGAGGATGGGTAGGTGTCATGTTTGGTTCTTTAAACTTG
The DNA here is from genome assembly GCA_032191745.1 of Picea mariana. NCBI lineage: Eukaryota > Viridiplantae > Streptophyta > Pinopsida > Pinales > Pinaceae > Picea > Picea mariana. Next base: position 201,415 of record JASDQU010102410.1, read on the forward strand.
TTACCATCCTCATATCGAGGAAAAGTGCTCAATGGTTTCATGGGGAGTTATTTCGAAATATATATATATATATATATATATATATATATATAAAATGAAAAATCGCTCGAGCACTTCCCCTCATTATGAGGATGGTAAACCCTAGATTTTTTAAGGCACAAGGCTAGGTCAACTATGTATGAATAGATCATATATCGTTCATCAACAATTGGCTCATTGAAAGCAAATATATCACAAAGTGGGAGTTAAAGTTGGGTGGAGAGGATAACAACTTTTCTTCACAACCACCCAGGCTACACCCAATTGACACACGCATACATATAATGTGTTCTAGTCCATTAGCCTATGGTCTAGCATCAATAAGCATTCTGAACAAAACAAAAAAAGAGGAAAGCCATTACTACTTGTAAACTACTTCAAATTAAATAAAGCATTGATGCTAATAAGATATCTTCTACCAAACAAAGAGTGTCTTTTTAATAAAATTAGAGAATGCAATGTATTTTTCCAAGTATTTGACAATTTGGCATTAGTGCTAAAGACATATTTAAGACTAGCTTTGTGGTTCATCATGGTTAGTATCAATGGAAAGTGATGCCTTTTGGCCTTTAAAATGCCCATCGTAACCTCAAAAAAGGATACGAGACATATTTGGAGATTTGCCTTTTCTAATTATTTATATAGATGACATTAAGCTTAATCTAAGGACTTAAAAGAGCATAAGAAACACTTAGAGCATATTTATGAATTGGTTTTCAAGCATGGGTTAACTCTCTCACCCTCCAAAATAGAAATTGGAAAAACAAAGATAGAATTCCTTAGATTATATATAAAACATGGCTAGATATCTTTGCAGCCTCGTGTATTGCAAAACTTGAAGAACTTTCTAGATGTAATAATGAATTAGACGTAGTTGCAAAGGTTCCTAAGATGTTTGAACTATATCATAAACCTTTTATGAGAAGTAGTCCAAAGATGTTGTAGTCATATAAAAGAGACTA
>JASDQU010102411.1:63808-84286 GCA_032191745.1 Picea mariana
GCAGACGACACTCAAGGAAAGCAATAAGGCAATGGTATGCTCTTGTTTTTGATAGAGTAGAATGCATATTTATTTACTTCTATTCTTACAGTTGTATCGTTGTAAAAAAAAAAACGTTGACCCCGCTGTTGTAATTCAGTAATCGAAGGAAAAATAATCTATACTTCCTCTATTGTATTTACATCTTTAAACGTCTACCTCTATGGCTCATCCTTGGCTGATTATTGGTCCTGACCAGTATGAAACTGCACTTAATATGCGTTTAATGAGGTATCTACCTGTTACTTATTTCCTGATGTCGTATGACTTTCCACACATTGATGGTTCCAGCCAAGTTGTAGCGAACATCGTTCGATTCACAATGATTTTTGTTTATACTTGTGGTAAGACTGCTGAATCCATAGTTTACAGTGATATTCATGGATACCTGCGGTTTATATTTTTATTTTTACCAATAAAATTACATTGTGAATTTATGGACCAATTTCTAAATCAGTAAGGGTAAAGTTTGACCAACGATTCTGGGTTTTTAGTCTACGATTCCTCCTTGGTTAATGCACTGAGTAGACACAAAGCTCTACGCGTTTACGCCTACTTCTCTTTTACAACCAACTTTATCAGGTGTAGGAACAGTGACTCAAATCCTTCACCTATGACCTGCGTGCTCAGACCGGTCGTTTTCTTTCTTAAAGGTTTGATAATTTCATGGAGGAACCTCCTACCCTTTAGTAATATTTGTTAACTATGCAATGTCCCTTTGCACATTCGACCCATCACAAAGATGTGCGGATGGAAAACTTACTACTGGGCATGGGTGAAGTAGGATGAATCCTTGGTCGTGGACGATTTTGGGTTTAAGAAAAAAAAAACCAGCCTTTCTCTGGCCACCGATGCTTCCAATTGAACCTGTTCTGTGTGTCCATCCTAGCCACTAGGCAGACGTGACTGTTGTGACTGAATATCCTTCTCCAGATGTTGCCCAGCTTCGGTTTTCTGGTGGTTGATTTTTATTTTACTACGACAACCCAATTGGATTAACAATTGGTGGTTTCGTGCATCCCAACTCACTGTGTTACACTCCCAAAAATGGCGTTGATGGTTGGGTGACCTTAGATTCAGCTGTAACTCCTTTAAATGATAGTGATGAATGGTTGATAAGACAGTGGAATAGTAGGAGTCTTTAATGCCTGTTTTGGGAGGTTGTCGTAGTTTAGGAATTGGCCTTTATTTCCATAGCTGTAAATTCCTTCTGAACCTTAAGCTTCTGACATCCGTACCCCATGCGTCTGGCTGCTTGGACAGGAAATTAATTACACCTGTGTGTCCTGTGGTTGGGTCATATTTCCCTCCACCTGTTCACCTTTCTATTGGGAGCAGAAACCACACCTGTGCACGAGTTGCTGCCTCCCTTTGTTTTGTTTTAACAGGGTTAAAATTTGTCGAAGGCAGCACCTAGATCTGAGCACCCCTTTAAGACATCCTGAATCCGAATAGTGCTTGGGCGCATTACTCGGAGAGAACCCTCATGATCCTTAAAGTTATTTTAAATTGTTAGTTAATTGAATGTATTGATTGTAATAATATTTGTTTAAATGATATTTCATTGTAATTAAGTGCTATTTATCTAGTTGTTACGTAATTGCAGAATTACTCAATTTCCATGGTATTTATTTAATTTCTATGTAAAAGGGGGGTGAAGCAAGAAATGCATTGTTAATTAAGGGCAATTTTAGGTCTTTATTAAATGAGAAGATTTTGTCCAGGATTCTATGTTTAAGATTGTTAGATAGAGCAGGAGAGGATTTTATAGGACTAATAAATGAGCAAGGTAGCTTGGGCTTTATTTGCTAGATGATAATTTTTTCCACTAAGATTGTTTAATTGTGGTAGATTGATTTACAAATATAAGGGTAACAGAGAATTTATAAGCTTGGTAGTGATGAGTAACTTTGAATTAATGTTGTTGTTGATAATAGTGTAATCACTTAAAATGATAATTGGTTAAATTCGATTGGTTATAGGATTAGGTTTCGATTTAACCATTGTTGTTATTACAATATAGAAGGTGGCTTGGTTATGTTTAGTCATTGAAATTTTATTATATTGGAAGCATGCAAGGAGTAATGTGATTGATATTTTAATTGCAAAATCATCATGATATAGGATGTGATGTGTGATGTTGATGTATTGTCTTAAAGTGATGATAATGTAATGATAAGTTTTATGGTAATACTAATGATTATGAAACTATTAATGTGGTGGTTGTTATCAATTTATGGAAGGTCAATGTAATTATTATTGATATCCTATCAAATGTAATATCACGGTCATTTTATGTAGATATTGGAAAATGCAGTGAAAATGGTTGTTGATTGTTGTAGTATTGTTGAAATTAATTATCATTGATCCCAGATAAATATAATGTCCTGAACTAAGTCCATAAGGTGGTCATGATTAAGAAATGGGGATATGCAATCAATTGAATAGCCTTATTAATGGAGCTTGCCTTTAATTGGATTTGCGAATATGAGGATTTGTAATTAATTGGCTTGCCCCTTCGTGAAGGATGTGGTTGTTCCGGGACTATTGTTGTACTTGGATGCATACATTTTATTGCTTGTTCTACCTGTGTCGGGTGGGATGTAGAAACCTCCATGTTCCTCAGAATAGTCGCCAGCCCTAAGACCTTAAATGGTTAAAATCGATGGGAACCTGGGCTTGAGTGTTGCTTATGTGTCTTGGAGATCCTAACCATTGCAGGGTAGGACGGGCGTGTTGTCAGTCTTACTTATTGTCGTTGATCGTCATTAAATGCATGCTGTTACTATGGTATGTTGTGTGTCATCTTGTTGTCTTCATCTTTCTTGCGTCTTGTTAGTCGTCGGGTGGCATCGTAGAGACAAGTGTGTATGTTTCCTTTCTACACGAGCGCACACACTTTTAAATCAAAGAGAAAAAAAAAAAAAAATTGCACCTGTTATCAGAGTTGTTGTCGTAACGAGGAAGGTCGTTACACTTTATGGCTCGGGGGAATAAGGGGAAATAAGGGGAAATAAGAGTACCCCTAGCATTGGATGGGAGGTACTGGTGAAGTCTCACTGGTCAGCAAGCAGGAGTTGCATGCAGCGCATGGGATGTCACTCAGAGTGGGCGATTGAGAAACAATGCGCTCAATGATGACTAAATTTCTTTCATAGCCTAACTCAATGATTGATTAACTCCCATGGCCTTCGTTTTCCCACATGTCTTGACCTCCTTGTGGTGTTTGATTGTGACCATTGTGGTGGTTTTGACTATCATCCCTAGTTCATCAGTCCTCGCCTGGGCAATCGGCTAGGAGCCTGATCTATGGTCATCACTTAGACATTAATAGACCTATGGATCTCAATGCCGTACCTTTCTGTGTGAGGATGATGAGCAAAGGATGAACCTATCAGCCATCTACCTCCATTGTTGTCCTTGGATGATTGGATCCTTTTGGTTCTCTTACTGTTGTCTGCAATTTGTATTGGTATTCTGGCAATGGAAAAATGAATTGATTCATGTCTGCATTTTGTATTTGTATTCTCGCAATGGAAAAACGAATTGATTCATCTCTGCATTTTGTGTTGGTATTTTGGCAATGGAAAAATGAATTGATTCATGTCTGCATTTTGTATTTGTATTCTGGAAATGGAAAAATGAATTGATTCATGTCTACATTTTGTATTGGTATTTTGGCAATGGAAAAACAAATTTATTCATGTCTGCATTTTATATTTGTATTCTAGAAATGGAAAAAATAATTGATTCATGTCTGCATTTTGTATTGGTATTAGGGCAATGGAAAAATAAATTGATTCATGTTTGCATTTGGTATTGGTATCCTGGAAATGGAAAAACGTTTTTTCTCTTAAATGTTGCGAGAGATTGTCGTTTTAAATGCCCACATTTTGCTTTCAAATGAGACAGAGATTTCCATTTAAAATTGCCCACGTTTTTGCTTTCAAATGAGACTGAGTTTGTTGTTTTAAGTGCCCACGGTTTGCCTCCAAATGAGACCAAGATTGTTGTTTTAATTGCCCACATTTTTGCCTTCAGATGAGACTGAGTTTACTGTTTTAAATGCCCACATTTTTTCTTTCAAATGAGACTGAGTTTGTTGTTCTAAATTCCCAGGTTTTTCAAATGAGACTAAGTTTGTTGTTTTAAATGCCCATATTTTTTCTTTCAAATGAGACTGAGTTTGTTGCTCTAAATGCCCACGTTTTTTCTTTCAAATGAGACTGAGTTTGTTGTTTTAAATGCCCACGTTTTTTCTTTCAAATGAGACTAAGATTTCCATTTTAAATGCCCACGTTTTTTATTTCCAATGATGGACTGAGTTGCTGTAGAAATCACCCATGAACTTAGCCTTTTAAATCTTAAATTCATTGGTCAGAATGACCACATTTTTGGTAAATAAAATTGGTTGTGTGCATGTTAAATTCGTCCACCCTTTTTTTTGCTATTCAATTCATAACTGACTTGCAATAATGATCACAATTTTGCCTTCAACTGTGACTGTGTTTTCCCTTGAGTGATGGACTGTGTTGATGTTGATTGGATACATTTGCCTTTAATTGTTGAGTTGTTGTCAACTGGGCATGATTGGCGACCATGTGGGCACTGCGGTTTTGCTAATTTTGAAATGACAAATTAAATGGATAACAATTAGTTAAATGCCTTACTATTGCTAGATTCATTGCTATGTAATGGTCGCATTAATTGCCTTGATTTTTTCCAGCAAATAAAATGGATAAAAGTGAGTTAAATGCTTTGTTATTGCTAGATTCATTGTTATGTAATGGTCATATTAATTGCCAGAACAATTTCTACAGCAATGTAAATGGCCAGCAGATTCATTCTTTGGATTAAATGACACAGCGAGATAAATGTTAACTAACACCTTAAATACCTTGCTATTGTTGTATTACTTGTTATGAAAATAGTCATCTAAACTACCTTGTTAGTGTGCTTTTAATTGTCGTGTTAATGGTCATGTAATTCCCTTGTTATTTCTATATTAATTGTTAAGTAATTGTTATGTTAATTTCCTTGATAAATTGCTCTAGACCTGCTAATAGTTAGTAGTTTCCTTCTAATATTATTAGACAGATAGTATTGTTAGTTAGGTCAATATAACTAGACTGCATCCTGATATTTAATTGTTCATAAGCGTTATAATGATAGAATTATACTTTAATATTGTAAATGTTGTTATTTAAGTTAATGTCTAGTTGGGTGGAAAATTTGGATTAACATAGACTTGACCGATTAGGTTGTGTTAAAGATTAAAATTTGATTGGTAAGTAAGGAATGGATTGCAAATTTTAGACTCTCTGGATTGAATTTTAATTAAGGATAGAGGGCATTATAATTATGGCTTTAGAATTGACCACTTAGATTTGCAAAATTAATTGTATTAACGTTTATTTAGCGGACACATTATTCTCTAATTGTAACTTGACATTCAATTGAATGTAATCATAGAACAATTAGATTGGGTGATTGGTGGGGGGGGGGGACAATCTCATGTGGCCTAGATTTATGAGTAGGTTCTTTTGTGTGAGGGTTGACGAGCGTGCAAGTTGCTCTTGGCACAAAGGACGAATGAATTCAGGTGTTAGGTCCATGCGCCTTGAGGTTCTGGTATTTGTTCGTCTAGGCCATGATGTCGGAATGGGGGTGTTGTCCCTTAGCTTATAGGCATCGTCGCGTTTGCGTCGAAAGGGTAGTCGTCCTCCTTGTTATTTTGTGCATGTTTGAGAGTTGTCTTGAGCCGGTGTGTGGTGTCATAGTAACTTGTTGCTTGGACTGTGTGCTAGCATTCGTCATCAGTGGTGTGATTAAATTGTTTTCATTGTCACCTCCTTGCCTCTTAACTCCTAAAAAAAAAAAAAAAATTGCTTCGCTTGTTGTCGTAACGATGGGGTCGTTACAAGATTTATGAGTCCTTTAGTTTAGAAGGGCATCGTGGAATTTGATTATATGACCAATGCAGAAGAAGAAGAGAGAAGTATTTAACTACTAAGGAGATTAGTATTTTATTGTTGTGTAAATATGATCAAATAACATCACCTGGGATGAGAATTTCTGAAAGATTTGAGACTTTATCGACAAGGAGAATTTCACCTGAAGGATTTTGGACTTTATCCAGAAGGAGATAAATATTTCTTTGGAAGAATGACTTAAAATGGAGATTTATGTTCATTTTATTCATACACAGTTCTATATTTATTTTTAGATTATTATCTAACTCTAACTCCCAATTTGTTTTACTAAAAACACGATAACATCACCTCGATGAGAATTTCACATGAAGGATTTGGGATCTTATCCTTAAGGGGAATTTCACGTGAAGGATTTGGGACCTTATCCATAAGGAGATAAGTATTTCATTGGAATGATGACTTCATATGGATATTTGTAAACTTTCTTCATACACAATTCTATATTTATTTTTAGATTATTATCTAACTTTAATTCAATTTGTTTTTTACCACAAACATAATTTTTCTCTTTAATTTTTTTTAAGATTTTAGATAAGATTTACAAATTGTTTAAATCATGTACTCTTAATTGGAGAGTAACTTGATCTTAAATATGTTATTTTGTGGTTGGTTATGTTATTATTTCTTATTTTTTATTTAATATTTATTTGCAGTATATATGCTAATATGTGTTGTTCTTTTTATTATGTTTTTTATTTTTACATATGTCTAATTATATTTGGTGGAAAATATGTTTACAATATACTTTGTGGGAAAGAGTATGTTGGAGGATAACACTTAACTCTTTTGGTATGTATGTCAATTTTGTTTTAATCACAATTTTTGAATTCTATATTAGTTTGCATCTTTGAATAGTAAATTTTTTATTTTTGAATTCTGCTTTTTTTGGAGGTTTGGGTTTCATATATGAAGTGATCTATATTAAAGAGATGGCTTAGAGTCCATAATTTTGGAATTAAATGTATTATTTTTTGTTATCATCCTAAAATGGATGTGAAACTTATGTATTTTACAGTGCAACTATTCAGACTTTGATTATAATATATATATATATATATATATATTTCATAATTTTGGAATTCAAAATAGAAATTATTGTCTCATATTTGATTTCTCAAAGTTATGAAAAAAATAACAAAGTTAACTAGTAATGAACTAATGTTTTGAATATTTTCCTTTTTATAATGCATGAAATTAAGCATCAAACTATTAAATACTTTTCTGCTATGTATTAATTTAAATGTTTTATTTTATGTGTATTGTCAAAAATATGATTCTATTGTCAAAAAGTGGCAAAGTTAACTAGTAATGAACTAATGTTGTTTATATATTCTCCTTTTTACAATGCATTAAATTAAGCATCAAACTCTTCAATACTTTTCTTAATTTAAATGTTTCATTTTATGTTCACTGTGGACTGTCAAAAATATGATTCTATTGACATATCATCAAATAATTTTGGTAGAAGAATTTTAGCAGATTCTAGTTATTAATGAAAAAAAAAATTCTATTTTAGCAGATTCTATTTTATTTTTTTCTAGTTACTAATGGTTTTGTTCATTACATATACGCACTTAACCAATAAAAAAAATTAAATGAAAAACTATTTAGGAAAGAAATACACATGAGATCTGCTAAATAAATTACCACTTAAAGAAGTCAATGTTCTCAAATCAATGATAAAATAGATGTTCAAATTACAATAATTAGGTAGAAGAGATATCCAAATTAATTATAGGTAATGTTTATAAAATAAAATCTTGAGATAGAAGAGATGTTCAACTCTTTTTTGGTTTGCGTGTTAACGATAAAAGAACATGCTCAAAATGATGTGACAATAAAATAAAACCTTAAAATGAAAGATATTCAAACTCTTTTTTAATTTTATCTTTATCTTTAATATATGTATATTAGAAAATGTACTCATTAAAAAAATGCTAAAGATATAAGAGATATTCACCTAAAGGTTCATATACCCTTAATAAAATAAAATCCAAAGACAAGTCAATGCTCTCAAAACAAGGATAAAATAGATGTTCAAATTAATTATAGGATAATTAGGTAGAAGAGATATGCAAATTAATTATAGGTAATGTTTATACAATAAAATCTTGTGATAGAAGAGATGTTCAACTCTTTTTTGGTTTGCGTTTTAATGATAAAATAAAATGTTCAAAATATTGAAAATAAAAAGGATGTTCAATTCAACTTTAATTTATATAATGCTCATAAAATAAAATAAAAATCGGAATGAGTTAAAATTTGAATACACTTCAAACCATAAAAAGCTTATGCTGGTATGAACTGTACAAAATTTTCATAATCTACCAATTTACGTTCAAAAAAATTGTCTTTGATTTTGGAAGAAGGTAACCAATCTGGAATTCAAGGGAGGAGGTATGCATTCAAGCATTGTGTTTTAGACATGCCAAGAAACAACACATACCCCTTGTACAACTCATATAACATGTATGAAAGAGAATTACGTTAGGAAAATGAAGAGATGATAAAAGAGATGTTCAACTCTTTTTTGGTTTATGTGTTACCGTTAAAATAAAATACTCAAAATGATGTGACAATAAAATAAAACCTTAAAATGGAAGAGATTAAAAATCTTCTTCAATTTTATCTTTATCTTTACTATATGTATATTAGAAAATGTAGTCATTAAAACAAATACTAAAGTTATAAGAGATATTCACCTAAAGGTTCATATAGCCTTAATAAAATAAAATCCAAAGAGAAGTCAATGCTCTCAAACCAAGGATAAAATAGATGTTCAAATTACAATAATTAGGTAGAAGATATATCCAAATTAATTATAGGTAATGTTTATACTATAAAATCTTGAGATAGAAGAGATGTTCAACTCTTTTTTGGTTTGTGTGTTAACGATAAAATAAAATACCCAAATATTCAAAATAAAAAAGATGTTCAATTCAACTTTAATTTATATAATGCTCCTAAAATAAAATAAAAATCAGAATGAGTTAAAATTTGAAACAAGATATTATTACAATAGAAAATATAATGGTTCAAAAACACACATAAAATATGGTTGAACCACATTTTATCTGTGTTTTTTAAGAATGATCTGGAGTTTTTTATACATGTAATATTTTGATAAATAACATATCTGAAAATATGTTTGAAGATAGTCAAAACAAGTCATCAAAATATTGAATGTACTTTTAATGAAAAATAAAAAATTTCGGGAATGTACACATGTGCCACTTGTTTAAAAACACTGTAATGGTATTCCATCATCAATTATTCATTCATGATCGACATTGGACATTTTCTATTTTCTAACTTTTGTTTCTTTTTTTTATTGAACTTCTATTAACTTTATGCACGTTGCACATACCAAATGACTATATTGGCAGCTTGTGAAATCTGACTGGTAGTCTTGAAACTGAACATGAGTATCGGTTTGATGGGTTTATTGAAAAAAATATCCTTTCAATACAATGGATCCTCTTTCATATATAAAAACCATTATCATCAAAATATTCTAATAGCCTCATATTTTGTTCCATGCATCGTATCAAATAATATTTCACATTTTTGGTGTTGTGTAAAGGTGCAACCATAGAAAAAACATCTCCTGCAAGTAATTGGATATATTGGACAACACATAATTCATGTTAGATTATCACATAAGTACATATACAAGTTATTTGAAAAAGTTTAAACATAAAAAAATTACCTTCTCTAACAAGATCACAAACTCTATCATCATCAACTGACACTATAGTTTCATTGATTCTGTCTCCTCCAAGCTTGCAAGTGGCATTTTCCCTTTTACATTAAGTTCAATATGTTTCCAATATTTAACATATACTACATTTTCATTCTTGCAAATATCTATGGATTATATGTCCTCTATGCAAACTGAACAAAAATAAGAGTCATTTCTTCTATCAAATATAAACTCATTTTGAAAATGTTTTTTTTTAACTGAATGTATTTTTTCTGTCCCAGGTATTGTACTGGCATCATATGGGATTGATTTATTTACATCTTTGATTCCAACATACAAAAAAAACCTGCACAAGACAAGAACTTGTTAACTTAAAATCTCTCAAGAAAATGATTGGAGATTGAATATAAATTTGAACACGTTCAAATTTATATATCCTTTGTACATACATGTAACATTTATATATAGAAACACCTGTGCACATCCCTTGACGGATTATATTCATGGATTAGCGTCATTTTGCACCATTCAACAACTTGTTCAGTGGATTCAAATCAATCAGCATGAGGGTTCAACTGATACCTTGGAAGTGCTCATTTTATACATGCCCCTGCACCGTCGTGCTCTCATCTTCTATGACCAGTCTCAAAAAAAATTCAACAATGTGTAATGTTTAATTTTTTATGAAGACGACATAACCAATAAAATGATCATGCAGATTTGAACTCATTCACACACTGATCAGACCATATCCAATGTCGATCAAATATGATTTCACGTTCTTTCAATGAATCATAAAATTTATCAAAAAAATGTTGTACATAATGTGCATAGTGTGCTCGATCATGACTTATATAAAAGTTATATTCTTTAATAACATTTCGATTATCGTTGGTGCTTTCTATGTTACCAAGACTCCGTTGAGAATGTCTATATAGAATGTGGAAAAATATTGTGACTTGATCAGAATGATAATATTCGCTTTGTATTTTGTTTTATGCAGTGAATGTGTAATTCTCTGCAAAATCAACTACAAACAAAATTGTCCTTGGTGGAAACACTTCATGGGATTGTTTTAATTGCAGATCTTTCCATCGAGCTCTATGTGAATGCTTGGTGCATTTATAGATTTCTTCCTAAAACTTCTTCAAAAAATCTATCACGCATATTTTATCTACCTTCAAATCAATCATTTTGGAAATAATATTTGAAGAATGTGGAGTCGTGCTACTCATATATTCATATCTCTTCCAATTGACTCTTATATTAGAAAATGATTGATAATTCATATCAATATGATACTTTGAATGAAACAAAATTAGATTTCTACAACCATCACATTTCTTTCCACCAACACATTATTTTTTGCAAAATAAATCATCATCTTCTTTTTTCCATAGAATATCAGATATAAAAACACGGAATGTGGAAGGAGGAGGTGAACGTGGCCATAAATTTTTACCAAAATCCGAAAAAATGTCCTAATACAACTCAAATTCAACATGATAATGACAACAACAAGTGTGAGAGACAGTGATGGGTCTAACAAACCATGGTTTTTGTTGCACAAATGTATTGATAGAAATTTTAAATTCTTTGTGCTTTTCTTTGAACTTATTGAACAATTCTATTTGTGCCATTGGAAAGATATGTTTTGGATGTTCTTCATATTGTTTTTGTACTATTATTCATCGCAACACATCCTTTGTATGTTGTGAAACATGAGATTCTTCCAACCAACAATTACGGGCCAATTCTTTAACATTTTCTGCAAGTCTATCTTTGTAGGGTTGTCTAGAAATTAGTGTCCAACAAGCCAATTCATCATTTACATCTATTTGGAAACGGAATTTTCTATGTTTGTGCAATGTTTTTCTTGACGTACCCATCCTTTTTGGCATGTGTCATGTCAAACAATCTTTTATATTGCTAGATGAAACAATTGTTGTTTCTATTGCTCTACGTGAAACACAGACATCTTCTTTTCGAGATTTTTCAAATGCTTTTAATACACTAGTTATATTGTTAAAGACATTATGTTTCACCTTTGTATCCATTATCAACTTTTGAATACCCAATAATTATGTAGCTTCTTTTAAATTTATTGACTTCATTAGACAAAGTAAAAGTTGAGCTTGTACTGTTACTGATTCATCTTTGAAAAAAGTATTATACATATTCTTATTTCGATATCTTACATAATGCTTAGTTTTTTTCTTCCCTTATTTGTCAGTATCAATATTTTCTAATATTTCATCATCAATGTTGATAGATTCTCCTACATATTTCAATTTAAAGTTTATATTAAAAAACATAACCCGAACACAAATTCACTAAATTATATATACTTGAGTGTTCATCTTGTATTATCTAAACTTATGTACATACCTATAGGTAATTCGTCTTCTGCTTCAATTTCAGTTTCAACGTCTTCTCCTTCAATTTCGATTTCAACGCCTTCTGCTTCAATTTTGGTTTCAATGTCTTCTGCTTCAATTTCAATTTCAACACCTTCTGCTTCAATTTCGGTTTCAACGTATTCTTCGACACTATGAGACAAATCTATTTATGTTTTTTGAAAAGCATAAAATTGTAATTACAATCAATTATATTATTTACAATGTTTTAAATTTGAATTCTATACTTTGAATTATGTACTTTTTGAATAGAGTCCCAATGTGTGTTGTGTACTTGATCATCATATGTGCATGCATACTTGGTTGAACTTCTTCTTGTTGAAAATCTCTATTAACATTATCATTGTTTCTTTCTTCAATATTTGCATGTTCTTGTTCCTTTCTTCGATAAATCTCTATCCTTTGTTCGATTTGGTGAGTATCATCTCGAGTGTGATCTAATTTTCTATTGCATAAACTTTTGTTTTTCATGAATTTTATAGTTATCTATAAAAGATATGTTCGACAAAGACTTCACCCTGAAAAAATGCTCAACATTTATCTTTCAACATATAAATTGTTATTCCAATAAAAACTTGAACAAACATCAATTACCTTATTCAACAAAAACCAAAAAAATGATTCAAAACTTTGTTTAAGTGCTTCAGAAAACCATCATGTATCAATATCGATCCTCTGATTAATCCTATGGAATAGAGGGAAGAAATAAAGAAAGAAAATAATACAGCTACAATCAGTAATAGAAATGGTTTGAAATATCTATCCCCGAGCTTATATCTGTCTGTTTATCCGATGAATTGTGTTAAATGTGTTTGACCAAAGGCCTATTTATACAATTTGGCGTGAAATGAAATGATACGACGTGTCTTTTCATTTTTTTCGACCGACAGAATTCGCTCCCGGAAGGTTTTTTTGACCGAAAACCTTGGAAACCGTTCATTTTTGACGGTTTTCGTTAGATTTTACTCTTTCAGCTGAAATAACTATTTTTTGGCGGAAAGAGTATTTCGGCCGAAAAACATAAAAATGAGATTGAAAACAAAAACCAGAGAATTGCCTCAAGCTTACCTACACTTCGGAGGTTGCGGACTCCTACAAATACTGAGAATTTGGTTTCGAAAATGACACAAGCATTTCCAAAATTGAATCTACTTTCAATTCTTATAATTTGTTTTCATTTTCTTTATTTTTATTTAATTTTATTTTATTTAAAAAAAAAACACTACATAATATTTTGAGCATCAATGAAGTAAAATATTGGTATCTCTAAAAATATACAGTGAAAATTTTGGAAAAAAATATATTCATAATCCTTAAACTGTTCTTTTCAAAAGGGTTTATTTATATTTTAGTTTTAAGTAAAAATTAAGATAAAGACAAGGTGTAGAAAAACTTGTTTTTGAAATCTGCAACGTTTCCATCTTGGTCAACTTAAAAAAATTCTACAAATTATAATATTCATCAGTTAGATTCAAAATTATAGTCATAATAAAATAGAGTCCATGTAGATTGTTGCAGTATATTTTATTTCTTAAAAACATAATTTTAATACATTGTTATAGAAAAAAGTAACTCATTATCATTCCTTTCATGTTTAAGGAACATATTGTTAAACAATTGTCAAATTGACTTATCAAATCGTGATAAAAAAAATTGAAAAATAGTCATTAGAAAGCTAACAAAATCCTTCACAAATTTTGTTTTTACTGTAAAGTGAAATTTTAAATAAAAAAAGTACTTTTGTATGTCTGAAGTTGAAGAACTTGTGAAAATACAATTTTTTTTCTCATAAAACAAGAAAAAATGTAACTCATCATGATGATTTCACCCACATAGTGAACAATCTTAGTTGTTCTCTCTCACATAATCTTGAAGAAAGTTTTAAGTGTACTATCTTAATTGTGCTCTATGAGATAAAAGAAATAGCATTAAATATTAATTCACCATAGTGAACTATCCTAGTTGTGCTTTCTGAGGTAAAAACAATAACATTAAATATTAATTCACATAGTGAACTATCTTGATTGTGCTCTCTAAGATATTCTTGGCAAAGTTTTAAAGTGAACTATCTTAGTTCTGCTCTCCTACATAAAAACAATACCATTCAATATTAAGTGAACTATCCTAGTTGTTCTCTAGATAATCTTAGCTAAAAAATTAAGTGAAATATCTTACTTGTGCTCTCTAATATAAAAACAATAACATTAAATATTATTAAGTGAACTATCCTAATTGCACTCTCTAAGATATGCTTCACGAAAGTTTCAAGTCAATTATCTTTGTTGTGCTCTTAAAACAATAACTTTAAATATTAATTCACATAGTGATTGAAAGTATTAGTAGTATAATGGACATCAAATAATTCCATGGAATATGTAGCATGGCGAAATTAGATCTATTCATAAACAAATGAGGAAGTAGTAGACATGAGCCTACTAACTTATGCCGACTTATGACCTAAAATACTTATTTACACTTATTAACAAACCTTGCTACACACCCGAAATCTCTAGTTGGATCTTAATGGAGAAAGGTAAAACATATATTTTAGAAAAAACAAACCCTAATTCAAAAAGCACCTTAATTCAAGAAAACCCTAATTCAGAAAGCACCTTGATTCAGAAATCAAATCAAGACGATTGCTCGCCCCTTACCTGAAAAACCTTACTTTATGAGTGGATTTATTTCTATTTATTCACGAAAACCCTAATTCAGAAAGCACCTTGATTCAGAAATCAAATCAAGACGATCGCTCGCCCCTTACCTGAAAAACCTTACTTTATGAGTGGATGTATTTCTATGAGCCCAGCCATAAAGAGCAGTGCGAGAGAAATCGAATCGATATAGCTAGCATATAAGGTAATGAGGTCAAATTTCCACGAACTTGAGGAATTTGGGGGCATGAAGCTTGCCCCAAATTTTAAAATATCCTAATGTATATATAATTGGAGTTGGAATCCATGAAGCCATAACGTTTATTCATAATGCATTATGAGTACTTCAAATAAGCATTATTGGAGACAAAAAGACATTGTTGGTAAGAGGGCCAAGACTGCTAATCTGTCGTCGGAAACCATGGAAGTGTAAATTTGGGAAAAAATGTTTGAAGGGGCTTTTGAACTCGCCCTGTTTTGGTACTTTAACCGTGTAGAAACCTAGATCAAAATGGCAGTGAGGCTGGTGAATTTTGCTCACATTCAACCCGCCATAACCTTACCGTTAGGGATGCTGAGTACTGTTATTACCATTGCTAGAATTGTTGTTTCAACTATCTGTTAAATTGGTGGATCCATATCGCGATCAGCTACTTGTGCAACAATAGCTGCTAGGTCTGGGACTGACTCTCTTATTGGTACTAGAGAGGATGTTGAAGTTAGGACTGCATTTGATCAATCTACTACTGAAGCTATTGGTTTTGATCAATAGAGATGTTGTACTTTTAGCTAACCAAAAATATTTATGTTTAATATTGATTTATGTTTAAATGCAAAGGTAATCTTTTATTACATTTAGTTAAACCATTAAAACCAAAAATATTTATGTTTAATATTGATTTATGTTTAAATGCAAAGGTAATCTTTTATTACACTTAGTCAAACCATTATATTTAATGATTGATACTTTAAAACTGATGTCACGTCTCTAATTAATGTGTCTTTCATTAAAAAAAATACTTATCACGTAAAGTTGAACGAAAAAAGTTGTAGCAGGAACCTTCCCGAAACATAAATATCTACGTCTCCCCCATAAAAGGATCCAAAGTTTCTTCCTATCAAAAAATTCTTACATTCGTGTAAGAGAAGCCAGACTCGCCATCAACACCTAGAAATTTTATAATTAGCTGGAAAGACAAAGTTGACTTATTAGAGCGAAAAATTCAAAACCTAAAAAGCTTATACAACCCCAAACTATTTCTCTTTCTCTCACGTTAAAAATAAATTAAGATGATATATATGAAAGTTTATCCATCATTACTTACTACTAACTATTACTCTGACAAAACATTTTAAGTGGCATCTAGCGAGTCATTTTAGATGACATAATATAATTTTTTTGACATATTCCATTGGAAAAAATTATGTAATAAATATATATTTAAGAATGAATGCACTTGAAAGTGGAAATAACAACTCAGGTTACTAAATATGCTACACGGAACTCTTTCCCTGCATGATGTCATTCTTATACTTTAACATGATGGCATTATGGCATGTTGGAATAACTTTAAGTTGTGTTTGGCCGCTCGCCTCCACTAATATCGACAAATTTGGGGTAGCTGAGAAATATAAATAATATTACATCCAAATATTTTTATAAGAAAGAAACTTAATAAATTTATCATATATATAGTTAATGTCAGTCTTTTGGATGTAACTCTCTGAGAAAGCTAGTCTTTTTGTAAAATAAAATTTATTAGTCCGTGTCTGTACTCTTGGCTGTCACATCGTCGAATATGGATTCGTTAATAATTGGATAAATATATTTTCCATCCTTCAATGTTGTAGATAGGGAAAACAAAACCATTGTTTTTTTTACCATATTTAAATTTTGAATTACTTTTCTATTGGTTGTTACATTTAGAGTTTTATTGAGGAAGAATGTAATATTTTCATTTTAAATTTTTATTGTTCCTTTGAGGCTATCACACAATATAATTTTTCATTCTTATATAAGGTATAATAAATTGCATTGTTATATATATTTCACTTCTATGTCACTTTTTTTTTTAGTGCTTTATATATATTTAAATGATTTTGTTCACAAATTATATTCATGTTGCCTCTAAAATTTTGAGTTTTCCTTTTCAATGCTCTCACAAATCATCCCTCGAAAATGTTGAGTTTTCCTTTTCAATCCGCCTTTCGTAGAAAACACTTTCTTTTTCCTCTTGGTTTAGTCTTGTAACTAAATTGTTCTATTGGAGAGGAGGCTATATTAGTAGGCAATATTTTCATTTCGCCTGATTCCAAAGGACCTCACAGTATACCTTGTTGCATACAAATGACAAAAGCCACGGAAAAAACCTCTGAGCTTTCTCACGAATCCAACATAAAAAAACCATCGCAAATAACTAAAACAACAAAGTTTTTTAACGTTTCCATTTATATTTAGGTTTATGCTTGTGCTTATCATCCTATAACTAGCTGGTTTATAGGGTTGATCAGAAAAGATTTTTTAAATGACAATGGTTGAGTTATTTTGCATAAGTTATTTTACCATTTAGGAAACTAATGAGAGTGGAAGAATGAAAATGAAAACATAACAACCRTAAAGCAATGAATAGACCTGAAAATAAGCATGAAGAGACAGCAAACCATAAACACCAAAGTGATAACAGAGTTCAATAATATCGCCTACATCTCCAAGCCTTTGTCTTAGTGGGTGAGGCTTTCTTACTTTTGTTCAAAGATTTAAACKTACATCATAAAAGTTCCAATGGATTAAAACAATGAGTTGGTCATGTTCTACCATWTCTCAAGAACCCATCAAAACTAACAACACTAAAAACAAATGAACGAAGCTCCTAAAAATGGCTAACAAAGGTGCTCTCCACAATARATTTCCTGCATAAAAATGAATTTTACTCAACAATTCAAAAACATTTTCCTCATCTGAACCTCTCTCCTTGGCTTCAAAAACCTTTCATTTATATAGGCTTGAAGTTGGAAACAAACTCCCAACTTTTCCCCAATATATGCCCTCAAAAAGGGCCCAAGACCCTCCAAGATCAAAATCTCTCAAATCTGCTGAGAAAATAACTTAAAAATATTTCTAATAAGTTAGAAAATGCACTTTTTCCAAAAATAAGGGCGCAACCTCCTTTCTTTGTGCTCCTGGGAATATGGGGTGTTGTCATGTGCCCAAGCACTAAGGCTTGGCACACTGGCCCACTTATTGTTCATCTTGTGTTTGTGTGCATGGCCATACGGCCTCGGGCGATGCTCCACGTACCTATTAACATATATCTCCCCCATAGCTTTATCCATGATTACCCCCCTTCTCGACTGGATAGACCGGCCGACCGAGGCTAACCATTAAAACTCCACGCCAAAACACTATACATCTAAGTCATATGGGATATGGCTCCATGTGATTAAGGCTGGGTGAAATGCCATTAAAAAATGAATGCCAATACAATGGAGGCAGTGGTCATATGTTGTGGTCGGATGTAGTGTTGCGCCGAGGGATGGGGCTAGCCCCAATCCTTTACTCTGACGAATATAAACTATGGCAAGTTTAAAAAATTAAATCGAACTATGGTTAACAAGTGACACCTAGGGAGGGATGGTATCCCAACCATGCCAAACAATTAGCCCAGACTAGAGGTCATGGGTTTGAATACTGTGTGCTCCATACAATTTTTCCAAAACCAGCAACCAATAGAGGGGTTCCACGTGACATCCCATGACTAGGCCACATGGTACCATCACATTCGCCAATAACTGCCAATTGTCAGAGCATGATTCTTCCACTTCCAAACCAGTCAACACGCCACATATTTTCCTTGTCATCATCCATCATACCTTCCACATCAACCAACTCCCATGTGTTGAACGATTGTACGGCATGGCCATGTCATCCTATCCTATGCCACGTGTCACCTTTACCATGGTGCCACATGTCACACCATGAATCGTCCACCTGTTCCTATCTAGTCAGTGCCAACGCACCATGCCATGTTAGTTGTATGGTGTACGGCCTATACAACTGCCACATCACCACTGTATAGACCGTACAGTCACCATMTTTTTTAACTTCTTTCATGAAACAAACAAACCGTGATATGTTTTGCATATGATTTTCGTTTATGCCCGTTCAAGTTGCGATGGGTTTGTATCGACGAGGTCTATGCACACGTCTGTTTTGAAGAGATTTTGATAACTTTTATTTCCAGGCCTTCCTGGACCCATTTTGGTCCCTAGATCCAATTCTGGATCAAGGGCTATCTCACAATGAAAACCAAAAATTGTATTACCAATCTTAGAAAACATGACGCTTCACTTATTTGATGTTATATCCCCTATAAGGGGGAGCGGGGTAGGAAACTGAAGAAGCAAACAAATACAACCATGGAAGGATCTGAGCTCGAATAGGGGCTCCCTACTATTGAGATCTGGGTTGTAGCATCATCTATAGGATATATATTTTCAAAGGATTATGGACTTTTCTGTACCAAGGATGCAACTATTTCAATGACATGGGCCTGTTAGAAGGAATGAATATGGGTTCTATAGGGCATAGTTGTAAATTTTGGGAACATAGAAGTGATGCAACTCTTGCTGTAGCATTTGTTACAGTTTTAATATAATATAAAGTTCTTGTATCCTCTTAAGATCCAGATGAAAAATTCCTCTTATGGGACCCCTTTGTTGATATGTGTTAAGCCCTACAATTTTTGGGAACATAGAAGTGACTTAACACTTGTTGTAGCATCTCTTGCAGTTTCGTTATAATATAAAGTTGTTGTATGCTATTAATATCCACTTGAACAATTTTTCTTATCGGACCCTAAGATCCACTTGAACAATTTGGCTTATGGGACCCCTTTGTTGATATGTGTTAAGCCCCTTTGTTGATGGAGAGAAACCAACTACAAGGGGTACCTCTCAGTGTTGATATGTGTTAAGCCTCTTTGTTGATGGAGAGAAATGAACTCCAAGAGGTCCCTCTCACACACATGGGTTCTACGCCTACAGAACCTGAGTTTTTTACATGGCCACAAACCCATTCCAACCACTAAACCACCTATCCGGATCAAGTGAGAAGGAAATTTACACATCTTGTGTAAAGTAAACATGTAATATATACATCGGTTAACAACATAACCTCTCCKCTTATGCAATCTTGACCTTATGAGAGCCATAGCGTGGAGATTGAGAGAGTAGAGTTTGGAACTTAGAGTGGTACYATGTTTATTTATTCAATTTTTACTCTTTCTAGATTTTCTCCAGRATTTTTATTGTGTTTMTTGGGTAGACTAGTTTTGTTTACGTATCAAGCCAAATGTCTTTGATTTGTATACATTCGTATCTACTCTAACATAATATGAGGGCATTAATTTCAACATGGTATCAGAACAATATATATATATATCTGGTATATACAACAATTATCAACATAATATGTCCTCTTGCGTAAGCATGATTGTGTGCTCTTGCGTAAGCATGATTGTGTGAGAATCTTAGTGTGGAGATTGAGAGAGTAGAGTTTGAGTGATACCATGATTATTTATTCAATCTTTATTCCAACATAGCATGTCCTCTTGTGTAAATGCATCTTATGAGATCCATAGTGTGCATATTGATAAAGTAGAAGTAGAATTTTC
>JASDQU010102411.1:84979-99004 GCA_032191745.1 Picea mariana
GGTTCAAAGAACCAAAGATTAATACTATGTTGCACACGAACCCATTCCCAACCTTAAAACTAAGCTTCCACACGATCCAACGTTTCGGGGACTTTTGTACTTCCTCTAAAATGCCCCTAAACTTCGAGGACTTCGGAAATGTCCCCGCGATACCCACCCCATTCCATGCAAGATTCGGGGACTTTGCAAGAATTATCCCTACGTCCATCGATTTGATAGGGAAATCCTAGCATCCCCCACGCTACCCTTTAGCACCATGTTTAAAAAAGGAAAGAATAATAAACATATAAATAAATATTCTAATGCAAACTCCATTCATCCTAAATCATAAACCCTAGAATAAAACATGGTAAACCCTAATCTATGTCATTTTTCCTTAAAAGCCATCTATGGCTCTCAAACCCACCATCGGTTAAATCCATCTCACAGATTGTGTATTTAAAGACGATTTTTTTGGGAATTGACCATCAAGCCTTTTTCCAATTCGATTTGGAGGCTCAACAATCTACAATCTGCCAAATTCCACGTTTTTCTTGTTTATTACATATTTAGTTGGTCAATGGTCCAAAGTTACTGGACTCGACTAGAGACATGACTAGTTTTGACCAGAGACTCCACCAAGACTAGGGATCATGAAAGATTCAAAGAAAATGGATTTTCATTAAAAGTAAATATACAATCTACAAATGTGCAAAACGAGCACGATAAAAGATCAAAACTATTTTGCTCAATCTGCAATGGTTGAGCAAATGGCCTGGCCACCTGTCAGGCTGTCAACGACCATATTTTGAGTTATGTTCCCGTCGTTGGCCTCCCCCTGTGAGAGAAGGCAGTAAACTAACGACAATGAACCAACAAGAATAAATATTGAACTTTCTATAGAAACATGTGGTAAAGAAAGAGAACTTGATAAAAACCCATACCAATCATTGGGAGAAGCCAATCTCGGGATAAAGAGAGAGTACGGGCATGGAATCTGATCCAAACCCACCTTCTCTCCCTCCATTACCATANTTGAGCAAATGGCCTGGCCACCTGTCAGGCTGTCAACGACCATATTTTGAGTTATGTTCCCGTCGTTGGCCTCCCCCTGTGAGAGAAGGCAGTAAACTAACGACAATGAACCAACAAGAATAAATATTGAACTGTCTATAGAAACATGTGGTAAAGAAAGAGAACTTGATAAAAACCCATACCAATCATTGGGAGAAGCCAATCTCGGGATAAAGAGAGAGTACGGGGATGGAATCTGATCCAAACCCACCTTCTCTCCCTCCATTACCATAATAGGGTCTCAGTTGTAGATCCAAGAACAACCCTATGGCACACCAAAGCCACTGCGGTGCGTGTCGCACCCATCAAATCCTGGATCGTCATTCAGGATGATACATCTGAGGTAGGTTATTATCGATCTGTGTTAACCACGACCGATGTGTTGTTACATTTAAACGAATCTCTATACAAGCTATGAGAAATAATACAAGGTTAGATCGGAAGGCTCACCCGCTCTGCCCTGCTACTGGAGTTGCCTTACCTGATCTGTTACCTGCTCTTTGAAGTCACCCACTCTGTAAGGTAACCCCTCTTGTAAGTTGCCCGATTCACATAAAGCGAGAGAGACAATCGAGTTCATTCAAGAGAAAAGTAAGGGACAATGAAAGTCCGCCAAGGGAAATCTTCCTCACAATACAATAGTGCTCGCCGGTGCCAACAATAACCTGTCTAAACGATTTTCTAAGAAGTAGCCATTCTTAAGAAATTGTCACCTCAAGTGCTTATTGTTGTGTCAAATAGAAAAAAAAAGGGCTAGCTAGACTAGTCTAGTAGAATCCTCGGACCCAGGCTTAGGCTTGGGCTTAGCAGAACGGGTTGTTTTAGAGGATAAGTTCAGGGAGATTATAGGGACGAACGATAGCCCTTCGAGAAGATATCAATGTAATATTGAACTGACTGCCCAAGAATATTTTACACATACTTCCCATGCAAATTTCAAATGGACGATGCTGGACTAACACTGTTTTTGAGCCCCCGGTGACCATTTACTACTATTCTCCATGGAAATACCAAATAGACGGTGTTAAAATACAGAGGCCCTGCTTTCCCGTTGAATAGTTCCTCGGTTTAAATGTTAGCATTGTTACTTGGCAGATATCCTTACAGGAACTCCATGCGTGCAGGCCATGCACTTAAGACACATTGACTAAGCTGAAAAGTTTCTTGGTTCCGATGCTTTCTTGGTGATAGTGGACCAATGTCAGACGTCTTGGATGGTGTGGTAAAAAAACTATGCCAAAGTCTACCGTTTACATATAAGCTGGCATAGATTACAGCACCAGCCCATATCCACGTGTGAGAGAGAGGAGAGGAGGTCCGAAGGAAATCAAGGAGAGACAGACCCATCTTGAGAATTTCAAGTTGGGACGAATGAGGTAGGTCTGAAGGGAAACCATCAAGGTCGTCGAACTCAGTCCGCCATGAATTTATGAGATTACTTATTTCTACCTCAGTTTCATCTCTGCACACTTCTCACGCAAGTAAAAAAGTAAGGCATCTATCCTCGCGGTAAGAAATCTAAGGCAAGTCCCCAAGCCAGGTCTGTAAGTCCGGCCCGTTCGCGAAGGAACAAAGGTTTTGTGGAACGATGTACAATCCGGTTGCAGCCCAATTTTGTTGTTCGTAACGGGGGAGAGATAGAATGTAGTTCTTCACGAAGGAACAAAAGTAAGGGAAGGGATGTTGCTAGCTATGAATCTGGGTCTGCGTGCATTACTTTTGTTGGGTGCCAATCCAATAGTGAAATACTTTTCATTCCTTTGTTCTTTAATTATTAAATTTATGTAGTATTAATATATATTTATTTTGTTTTTTCCAATAATATATTTTTTACCATTTTGTATAATAAATTTTGAATTATTTTATATCACATATATATATATGAATATAAAAAAAATAGAAAATATATAAAGAAATAAAAAATAATTATTATAAATGATTTTATATAATTTGGAATTTTTATTAACTTTAATATTAATATATTTTGAATTATTTTTTTTATTAATAATTCCAGTTATTTTAAATCCATCTAAAATTGTAAAAAATTATTATGAAGAACCAAAAAAAAAATCATAAAATTAAAATTACAATAAAAATTACAATAGCAATTCTTCAAACACTTTAATTTTTAAACATAAATGAGTTTTGCAAGAACCATTGTTCAAACTATTTAACTTTTACTCATACATTGAAGGTTTATAACAACCCTTCTTCAAACCATCTATTTTTTACTCGAATGAATTTTAAACCCCTCTTATAAGAAGTTTACAATACCAATTAGTTATTCTTCAAACTATTTAGGTTTATAACAACCCTTCTTCAAACCATCTATTTTTTACTCGAATGAATTTTAAACCCCTCTTATAAGAAGTTTATAATACCAATTAGTTATTCTTCAAACTATTTAATTTTTACTCATAAATGAGGTTTATAATAACCATTGTCTAATTTTTACACAAAAATAAGGTTTAAACCCTTCTTATTGTCCTAAATAAAATTTCTTTAAAAATAGTTTTACAAACTTAAAATCACTTAAACGGTCAAGATTCATTTACCATCTCAAGCCCTTTTAGATCGATTTAACTGTTTTTCCACACCTCGAGAACAGTTAGTTCTTTCACAGGTTTCCTCTGCTGTTTCACAAGTTTTCTTTATATATGAAGATAAAGTGCATAACTAAAATAAACTATATGGCATATGGCATGGGAAAATTAGAGAATTAGAGAGAGCAACGACAACGAATGCATTGGGAATAGTTCCATTGTAGCTTGCATGCAAGCTCTCCAAGGATTACCAACAGGTCACGATAGAAGAATCCCTTAGAGGTTTGGAAGTAAAATTGAATTGGTGCATGCTCACGGTTTCGATATTGTCCACTCCTTCAATTACCTATATTGTTGATGAATCTCTCGAACTATCCCAATTACAAGTGTAGTAAGAAACGTTCTGCATTACAAAATAATCTAGAAAGGCCAGTAGGATATGAACATTTATAATCATGAATAAATTGCTAATAATTAGTTGGGCCATGTGTGTTCTATGTAATTTAGTTAATTCTGAGTACTGTTGGAGTCTTTTCCCATACTGAGAAAATGATTCCAAAAGCTCGCTAGTCTTTCAGAATCATTCGAACTCGAACGTCCACCCACTCCCACCCGAGCAGAGGCAGGGGTAACTACCCGAGCAGAGACAGAGGTAACTAGAGCATTAGCAGCATTGTAATATGAAATCTGCAAGATGAATATAATATGAAATGGTGCAAGTCCTAACCTCCAACAAGACAGGAGGAGGTCGAACGCCTTGTTTACCCTTCCATAGAACCTATTCGATATGAGAGCCTATAGATTAATATTCTAGGTTGAAGCACCACATATAATTGCTTTTGATCAGTCAACTGAAGTTCTGGTGGGTCTCGATCCTCTTCCTGGCTCATCCTAATCTCGCAGGAATATCTTGACGCAGTTTAATGGGCGGTTTATCAATTATGCTTGTAGTGAAAGAGGCAGAGGAGTTTTAATCAATAATAGTTGACCCTGCATCAAAGACAGAGTCAGAGATGGCAGCAACACCAATTGCAAAGCTAGTCCTAATCGCTTGCCTTGAACCAGATCTAGCAGATTCAATGCCTGTTTGAGCTACCTATCGCCATGCAATCAATATAGGAATGAAACCCGAACTATTTAATACTTTCATACTATTAAATAGTTGAACACAGGTTGTAGGAACACAAGCTTCTAAACGGTATCAGATGAACACTCAATCAGCTTAACACTTTAAAACTTGCTTGACAGGCAGGATTTATGCTGTCATGCAACACTTATTGTGTTGTTTTGAATAATTGTATGGTGGTAAAAAATAAGAGAATATGATATAAAAGAGACTCGCACACTCTCCCATAAAACCCCAAGTATGTTTTAATTAATAAGTAAATAATAATATAAATAAACCTTCATAAAAGTATGATTTAATTTATAATTAAATAATAGTAAAAAATATGACTTAATTAATATAATTTAATTAATAATTAAATAATAATACAAAGTATGATTTAATTAATCATCATACAATAATAATAGCAACAACCATATTAAGTAAAAAGTGGTTGATATATGTAGATGGATCTCATTAATTTTAAAAAGGTATATCTTCTCGACCACCATTAATAAAATAATACAAAATTAATGTTTTAATTAATTATTACATTAATATTATATTAATGTATATAAATTAATTTTTAAAAAGGTATATCTTCTCGACCACCATTAATAAAATAATACAAAATTAATGTTTTAATTAATTATTACATTAATATTATATTAATGTATATAAATTAATGAGATTTATTAATGTAATGTATTACATTAATGTAATAAATATTGATAATGTATAAATGTAATCTATAAATTAAATTATGAAGTTACATTAATGTATAATGTAGTTGATTGATACATTAATAGTGTAATGTATTAATTAATTAATAAATTTATACATTATTAATTAATACATTGCAAAGTCCCCGAGGTGTAGAATAGTCGGTGACGCAGTGTGTTGTTAAGCCATTCCTTGTTGTTAAAGTCATCAGTTCGAAACCTGTGGGGACAAAAAATCCAACCATGTTAAGGGTTGGTGTGGCTGGCCAACCACTCGATGTTGTGGTTTCTCAAGCCACAGGTTAATCGCATCATCCCATGGATTTTTAGGAATTGACCAACACCCACTTTCACTATGGAGCTCGTGAGAATTTTTTCTTATCTTAGCAATGCTTATTTTTTTCTCTACACTTGGCAAAGGAGATAGATAATTTTGATCTTCTATATTAGGGTTGATTACATCTTTATAATACCTTAATTTACTTTTTTCATCTAACTATTTATCACACAACATTTTTTCCTTAAATTTTGTTTTTACATTTTTTTTAATAGTATCTTTATTCTACAAAATGGTTTCTTCCATAATTCCCCAATAGTTTATCCAAGACTAGGCGTCTTTATGCCATCCTCGCTTGAGTGGATGGTGGTTATGACTTGATTTTGAAGCAATTTTGGGTAGCCTCTTGTCTTCCATGTTGTTTAACTTGTTCTTATACATTAGGTATCTAGTCATAGCCATGCTCTCAATGGGGGAGAGGCTTGTTTCTATGAGAAGGATGGGATATGCCATATTTCCTTTAATTTTGAGATTATAGGTTATAAAATTATTTTGTATTAATTTATATTAATGTATATAAATTAATGAGATCTATTAATGTAATGTATTACATTAATGTAATAGATATTGATAATGTATAAATGTAAGCTATAAATTAAAGTATCAAATTACATTAATGTATAATGTAGTTGATTGATACATTAAGATAATATTAATCTAATAATTAATTATTACATTAACACATTAATACAATAATATATAAAGTAACTTATTAATTGAATGATACAGTAATAATGTAATGTATTAATTAATATATATATATATTAATATATAATGTAAAGTATATTAATTAATTAATATATTAAATATAATATTAATAATGTATTTATCAATATTTTTAATCACTCACATATAAATATTTATATTTATATTAAAACATTAATATTATAGAATTAATACATTAAAAAAATATCAATATATTATTAAAATATTAATACCTTAATAAATACATCATTAAAGTATTAATACATTAATAATAAATAATTAAAGTATTAATTAGTTAATACATTAATAATGAATTATTAAAGTATTAATACATTAATAATGTAAGGTATACTGCAAAGTATTTATCAATTTATACATGAATATAATAATTAGTTTCTACATTAAATACATTATTAATAATGAATTTATTATTATTATTATTGTTAAGTAACATTAAGTATTAATTAATTTATACATTAATACATGAATTAGTTTATACATTAAATACATTATTAATAATTTATTTATTAATATTATTAATACACTAAAATATTAATATCAATTTATAATAAAACATAAATATTGATATTAAAAAAATAATTTTAAAGAATTGATGTATTAAAAAGGTATCAATATTTTAGTAATACATTATTAAAGTATTAATACCTTACTAAATACAATATTAAAGTAAAAATACATTATTAAAGTAATAATACATTAATACATTAGTAATACATTAATACAGTAATTTAAAATGACCATGCTTTAGTATGGTTGGCCATGATCATGGATAAATTTGGTAAAACTTTGTTGACTTTGGGAAGGAAAGGTTCACTATGGTTGACATGGTTAATTATAGTTGACATTGACCATGGTTAACTTCCCTAAACGTTCATCGTGGTTAACTTATGTAGACCTTCACTATGGTTGATGTTTACTATCGATGAACTTCATTATGGTTGAACTTGGTTGACCATGACCATAGTTGACTCTGGTTGACCATGGTTGACAATGGCTAACCATGTTTGACAGTGGTTGTCCATAAACGATCATGGTTAGTCATGACCATAATTGACTAAGACTATGGATGACATTAAGATAGTGAAATTTGGAAGTGTTTGTCACATTATGATGACATGATATTCGCATAACATTGTGACAATGAAGCTATGTTGATGACATTGTGATGACGAAGCTATGTTCGTCAGATTGTGACGAAAAGATATTTGCATCACAATATGATGATAGGATATTTGCATCACATTCCAATGACGAGGCTATGTTCATCACATTGCAACGACAATATATTTTTTGTCACATATTGACGACGATGGGGATATTGGGACGAGGGATTTAGGTTCATCACATTGCAATGACAGGTCATTTAAGTAAAGATTGGCAATGTCATGAAGATAAATGTCATATGTTCATCGTAGAAATTTGTCGACTTTGGGAAGGAAAGGTTCACTATGGTTGACATGGTTAATTATGGTTGACCATGGCCATGGTTAACTTCCATAAACCTTCACTATTGTTAACTTTCGTGCACCTTCACTATGATTGACATCCAGTATGGATGACCTTCACTATTGTTGACCTTGGTTAACCATGACCATGGTTGACTGTGGTTGACTATGGTTGACAATGGTTAACCAAGTTTGACAATTGTTATCCATAGGTGACCATGGCTGGCCATGACCATAGTTGACCAAGACTACGAATGAAATTCAGATAGTGAAATTTGGAAGTGTTTGTCACATTATGACAACATGATATTCACGTAACATTGCGACGATGAGGCTATTTTGATGAAATTGGGAAGGCGATGCTATTTTCATCATATCGTGACAATATGGTTATTTTTGTGACATTGCAAGGGAGGGGATAAGTTGACTAGATTATGACGAAAAGATATTTGCATCACAATATGATGAGATGATATTGGATCACATTACAATGATGGGGATATTGTGACGAGGGGTTTATGTTCATCACATTACAGTGACATGTCATTTAAGTAAAAAGTGGCAATACCATGAACATAAATTTTGTATGTTCATCATATGTCGAATGGACATGTGATGAAAATAAATTTTATATGTTCATCACATAGCAATGACAGGATATTTATTTTGACAATGGGGCGATGTTCATCACAGAGTGATGACATGACATTGTTTTTCACATTATGACGATAGGATATTTGTGTCAAAAATGTGAGGATATGTTCATCACATTAGGAAAACGAGGTTTTGTTCATCACATTGCAAAAATATGGTTATTTTCATCACATTGTGATGACTAGGTTATGGTCATCACATTGCGACAATATGGTTATGGCCAGTCATGTTTGTCACATGGTGACAATATGGTTATATTCATCAAATTGTGACAATATGGTTATGACAAGACATGCGCGTCACATTGCGAAAAAAATTGTTATTGTGACTCATGTTCTTCACATCGCGACAATATCGTTGTGTTCGTCACATTGTGACAATATGGTTATAGCCAACCATGTTCAACCATTGTCAACCATTGTCAACCATGGTCAACCATCATAAAAAATGGTCATGTTCAATCATCACATTGCCAATATGGTTATGGTCAACCATTTTCGACCATGGTAAATGGTCATGATCAATATCGCTGTGTTCATCACATTGTGACAATATGGATATGGCCAACCATGTTCAACCATTGTCAACCATGGTCAACCATAGTCAACCATGGTCATGGTCAATCAAGGTCAACCATGTTTATGTTCATCACATTGCGACAATATGGTTATGTTCGTCACATCATATGTTCAACGTATAAGGCTAGGTTCGTATGTTCATCATATGTTCATCACATTAGGACGACGAGGATATGTTCATCACATTGCAACAATAAGGTTATTTTCATCACATTGTGATGAAAAGGTTATGTTCATCACATTGCGACAATATGGTTATGGCGAGTCAGGTTTGTCAGATTACAAAAATATGGTTATATTCATCAAATTGTGACAATATGGTAATGAAAAGACATGCTCGTCACATTGCAAAAAACATTTTTATGGCCACTCATGTTGTTCACATCGCGACAATATTGTTGTTTTGATCACATTGTGACAATATGGTTATGGCCAACCATGTTCAACCATTGTCAACCATCATCAACCATAGTCAACCATGGTCATGGTCAATCAAGGTCAACCATATTTATGTTCGTCACATTGCGGCAATATGGTTATGTTTGTCACATCGTATGTTCAACGTAGAAGGCTAGGTTCGTAACATTGCAACAATATGGTTATGTTCGTCACATCGTATGTTCAATGTATAAGAGCAGGTTCGTATGTTTTTTTTTCACATTATGACCATAGGATATCTGTGTCACAGGTGGTGAGGATATGTTCATCACATTAGGACGACGAAGTTATGTTCATCACATTGCAACAATATGGTTATTTTCATAACATTTTGATGATGAGGTTATGTTCGTCACATTGCGACAATATGGTTATGTCCAGTCATGTTTGTCACATTACGACAATATGGTTATATTCATCAAATTGTGACAATATGGTTATGACAAGACATGCTCGTCACATTGCAAAAAATATTTTTATGGCCACTCATGTTCTTCCCATCGCGACAATATCGTTGTGTTCATCACATTGTGACAATATGGTTATGGCCAACCATGTTCAACCATTGTCAACCATGGTCAACCATGGTCACGGTCAATCGAGGTCAACCATATTTATGTTCGTCACATTGAGACAATATGGTTATGTTCACCACATCTTATGTTCAATGTAGAAGGCTAAGTTTGTAACATTCCAACAATATGGTTATGTTCATCACATTGTATGTTCAACGTATAAGGCTAGGTTCGTCACATTGCAACAATATAGTTATGTTCGTCACATTACGACAATATGGCTATGTTTTTCACATTGCAAGAGAGGGGGTAAGTTCGCCAGATTATGACGATAAGATATTTGCATCGCATTGCAATGATGGGGCTACGTTCATCACATTGCGACGACAATATATTGTTTGTCACATATTGACAATGACTGAGATATTGCGATGAGGGGTTTATGTTCATGACATTACAATGACATGTCATTTAAGTAAAAAGTGGCAATGTGATGAACAAAAATGTTGCATGTTCGTCATTTGTCGAATGGATATGTGATAAAAATAAATGTCGTATGTTCATCACATAGCGATGACACAATATTTATTTCGAGAATGGGGCGATGTTCATCACATTGCAACAATATGGTTATGGCCAGTCATGTTCATCAGATTGCGACAATATGGTTATGTTCGTCACATTGTGATAATGTGGTTATGGCCATTCATGTTCGTCACTTTGCGACAATATGCTTATGTTCATCACATTGCGATAATGTGGTTATGACAAGTCATGCTCATGGCATTGCAACAATATGGTTATGTTCGTCATAGTGTGACAATATGGACCATGGTTATGCCAAGTCATGTTCATCACATTGAGAAAATACGGTTATGTCCATTAAATTGCGAAACTCGATGCAATGTTTGTGAAATTGAAAGACTCAACATGACGTTCATCACACTGTAACAAAAAATTGTTTAATGAGTTGTAGTTATTATTACAGATTTGATAGCAAATCATATGGATATTTGTAGATGATGAATTATATTGTTCTAAGGACATTGATAACAAATCTACTTGATTTGTACATTATAGATGATAATTTATATTTGTCCTAAGAACATTTAAAGGAAATCAACTTGTTTTACTAGCTGCAGATGACAATATATACTAATTCTAAGGACATTGAAAGAAAATCAACTTGAAATTTGATGATGATTTATTATTGTTACAAATCTCCTACCCATAGAAACATTTCATTCAAATCCATATTCTGAAACCATTAAAGTAAAGAGGAATGTTATGGTCATTTATAATTATATAAACTATATTTTTAATTATATATTATATAGTTAAAAAAATTCTAGAAATTTTTAATATATAAACAATTAAAATAATGTTTATTACTATTATTACATTAAATAGAATATATATATATATATATATATATATATATATATATATAGTTTATTATTAGGAAATATATATTTAATAGAAAAATATAAAAACAAAAAATAGAATTTATGTATTTATATTATTTTATTAACAAATATTTAAAAAAATCTAAATATAAAAATTTGTAAGTTTTTTTTTTAATTAAATATATTTACAATTTTTTAAAGATGATATAACAATTTAACTCGGTTAAAATACATTAATAAGCTATTAAAATAATATATTAATAAATAAGTAATACATTATAAAAGTATTAATATATTAATATTTTTTTTTTTAAGTAAAAGAGGCAGTACCTGTTATATTGCTATTATGAAAGATACAAAAGTGATGCCAGCTGTCCCGCCTAAGCAGGAAACCGGGACAGTTGAGCATCCATGTCCAGGTGTAATACCATGTGCATAGGTGGCAAAATTTACAGAGTTAATAGTGCTATGTCCCGCCCGAAGGAAACCGGGACTGATAATCACAGCCAGAAGGCTGGTTATTCTAACTAAGACTATGACAGTTTAATAGCTAGCCTGAGAACTATAGCAAGAAAACCAGAGCAGAATTTTAACTAGGATGGAACCTTGAAGCCGCGTTGTTGGTCCTATGCATCGGAGTGCCTCCATCGCGCAGGAAACTTGTATGTGCGCGCACAGGTCGGGCATTGTTTTTTGGATGTTGCTCGGGAGTGCGCCGCGAAAAACATGTCAAGCCTTTGGTCGATTTGTGCCAGGCGGAAGATTTGATCTTCCAATTTGCCTCTGATGTCGAAAATTAGGTTGAGGAGATCCCAATTTGCAGCGGGTGGCTGCTCCTGGCTGTAGCTGGCCGCGTGCTCCTCTCTTGCGCCCTCGGCTTCCTCCTTTGATTGGTGTCGCTGACGATCGTGCCCTGTGTCCTCCGTTGCTTCGGTGGCTTCAGGAGGGATCTCCTCGAACACGTAGCAGGGGGTGTAGGGCCATTCCTCGATGACTGCAGAGGGGTCGGGCTCCTCACTGACAGGTTGAGAGGGGCCGRGGGAGCCATAACTTACGCGAGAGMTCCAATTCTTSGGAATTGTTAATGGATTATGCTCGRTAGGGCTGGGCGGGCCGTTTGGCGGTAGAACTTCTTCGATGAACACCGGTGGAGGCGTTCTTAGCTTGAGCTTGCGTCGCCGGGTGGCAATTGCCAAAGCTCGTTCAAAGTTTGCCTTTCTCTTGCACCTGGATTCTGCAGCATACCAGGCTGCCCCTCGTCTCGATCGCCCTCGAATTCGTGGCATGACTGGTGCCCTGCCGAGAGTTCTGATGCTAGTATCGGTCGAGGAGCTGCTAAAGGGGGGCGGAATTGCCAAGTGCAGCCCCTGCACCGAAGAAATTACAGTAAGGCTTCTGCAGCACTAAGTTTCCTGTTAAAGGTAGGCTTCCCGGAGAAACAAACCGCTTGCAGGCATAACACGAATGACGAGCTCCATTATCAATACAATTGATATAACCTCGGCATTAAATCGCGTCATTATTCCCGTCTGGTTAGTGCTCTGGGCTGATGTACCTTGCGCTCGCGCGAGGGTACTGCTCGAGAGAGTTCGCGTGTGCGCGTTCATGGGATTTAATGGCTGGTTTGGGACGGGCCGACGGGAGCATTTACGCCTCGGCCTCTGTCGTTTCCACCTGGCACAATTGCACCACCTATCACCCCATCCGGGGAGGGAAGATATTTTCTGGCTAGAGCTTGGCACTGGGTTGGGATTTCTGGGGTTGGTGAGCTCTGGTCGTCCCAGCTTATGCGTTCTTCCCCTGTTTCCATCGCTTCGTTTGCGAGTCGGTCTGCCACTTTGTTCGCTTCCCTTTTGACATGGGAGGTGGTGATGGTGAGATGCGGGTGAAGATGATGACTAAAGTCGACAAGTAAGCCGGAGAGTCGCCAGCTCGGGGAAATCTTCTCTGGGTCGCAGCCATGGATTATTCTGGTGGCTAGCTTAATGATGGGTTGTGAGTCGCCCTCTAGGAGTATTCGTTGATAGCCTTTGTTGGTGACTACTTGGAGTCCTCTCAGGAGTCCTGTAAGCTCTGCTACATTGTTGGTTGTTTCACCGATGAAGCCTGCTTCCAGACCTAGGATTTCTCCATCTGAGTTCCTGAGTACTGTCCCGTATCCTGCAGGTCCTAGGTTTCCCTGGGATGCTCCGTCAAAATTGACTTTGATGAAGTGTGCCGGAGGGGGGGTCCAGGTGGTAGGGCTGACCAAAGGGACAGTTGGGCATCTAGCTGAACGATGGTTGGTCAAGATGAGCTGCCAGTTGTGCAGGATGATCTGCTCCTCAGGGTTGCATTGCCAGTCTTTCTCTATCCAGGATTTGTTCCGGACGGTTTCTATGACTTGGGCCCTGACTTTTGTCCAAGTGGCGTCTGGGGGGGAGGATTGAGAGTGGAATATGCGCTTGTTTCGCTCTTTCCAGATTTTCCAGAGGGTGAATCCTAGAAACAGATCCCATATGAG
>JASDQU010102411.1:99104-143940 GCA_032191745.1 Picea mariana
ATTTCTCGAAGCGGAAAGGCTTGTATCTGGGGGGTTCACCTAGGTCCACTTGCAGAGCCAAGGGCTAGTGATCCGAGCCCGCTCTTGGTAAAATGAGGCTTTCCAAATGAGATCCTGAATCCATGAGTTCCTCTATTACGAGGAAACGGTCTAGTCAACAGGCAATGTGTTGATTTCCTGTTCTACGGTTAGACCAAGTGAAAATGCCATTGTTAGTTTCAATATCAACTAGTTTTAACTGGTCAATGAGAGCCTTAAACTTACCGCTGTCTTGCTCGAGACGCTTGATGCCGCCCGTTTTTTCTTCCAGTGTCAGAATCATGTTGAAGTCGCCTCCTAATATCCAKTTCGGTGTTGCCGTCAAGGTCTTGATCAGCTCCAGGCTCTGCA
Source organism: Picea mariana (assembly GCA_032191745.1). Lineage (NCBI taxonomy): Eukaryota > Viridiplantae > Streptophyta > Pinopsida > Pinales > Pinaceae > Picea > Picea mariana. Next base: position 99,495 of record JASDQU010102411.1, read on the forward strand.
TAAATTTGACCTTGTCCTGGTTGCTATGTGGCCCGTAAGCGTTGGTGATGGCCCCTTCCTGGTTTGTGCCCGTGACTTCAAAGTGAGCGGTGATTGTGCCTGCTGTTGTGAAGGAATTGTTGATAGTTACATTGAGCGGATTCCAAATGATAGCGAGACCTCCAGAGGCCCCTATGGAATCTGTTGTTATAGAGTCACAGTCTCGCCATATTCGTTTGGAGATTGTTTCGACTTCTGCTCCCTTGCATTTGGTCTCCTGGAGCAGTAGTATGTCCGGTTTTTCTGCCATGATGCAGTCTCGGAGGATCCTGTGTTTGGATCGACCATTCAGTCCCCTGATATTCCAGGTGAGGATCTTCATAATTAAGAGGTGGGTGTTGAATGGAGGTATCCCTCTGAGAGCTTTTGTATCTGTCCTGAGTTTATCATGAGGTTACCTGCTTCCTTGATGAGCTGGTGTGCAGATTTCCTTCCTCGCCTCTTGTTCTCGCGAAGGACTCGTTTCGTGCCTGAGTTCGAGTCAGCCGCTATGCCCAGACGAGCAGTGGATCCGGCGGAGGAGTTGATGAAGACCTTGTGTACCTTGCGAAGTTGTTCTTCAGGAAGAGTCTGCAGATCCTTCTGATTCAGAGCTTCTTCCAGCTTTTCTAAGTCTATTCCGTCTAGGTCCCTGTCATCCAGTAGCATTGGGGTGTCTCCGTCTCCGTCTCCTCTTTCTTCCGTTGGGATTTCAGTATTGTGCGGTTGGGGCTCCGGATTTGGGCCTTTTGTTTGCTGTTGCGGGGGATTTTTGTGCGGGTTCTGGACCTCTTCGTCCTCTAGTAGCTGCTCCAAAATTTCATAGGAGTTCTTCGTGGCAATGTTTTGTCCTGTTGCCATGGATTGCTTCCTTGGTGGATGCCGCCTTTTGGAAGTTACTGTGGTGAATCCGTCCTTCTGCAGGGTTTCTGTTGCCTTCATGACTTGTGTGATGATGGGGCAGTCCCGGTATAGATGACCGTGTTCGTGGCACCTTCTGCACCTGAACGGTATATGTTCATAGTCTAGGGTTTGCTACCAGTCCTCATCCTGGTACTCTAGGGTTACCGTTCCCGGAATAGCTTTAGATATGTTCATGTAAACACAGATCCTGGCATAAGAGGTATACTTTCACTGCTTGGTGGCTTCAGAGGCTTTTACATATTGACCTAGGGTATTTCCTATGCCCATTAAGATTTCCTCCAGCCAGAACTCTTGCGGAAAGGAGTACAGACATATCCAGACAGGGGCCATGGTGAAGTCTTCTTTGTCTGGGCTGAATCTTTCCGTCCAAAAATGTAGAAGCAAGCCTGCTGAGTTAAAGAAGTATGGCCCATTTTCAAAGATTCGATCTTTGTCTTCGATATTGTATAAGATGATTGTGAAGAAGCCTTTGGAGCTGAGTTGCAGCTCGTAATCCCCCTTGGGATTCCACCAATGCTGTATCCATTTGCGGAGGTCCCTTTCTGCTGGCCAAAGCCCTAGAAATTTTCCTATTAGGGCGTGCTCTTTCATGAATTGAGTGTGCTCTCCAACCCTGGTAGAGATGATAAGATACCTGGGCGGCTTCTCCATTTGGGGGATACACTTGCCCGGTTCCCAGTTCCGCGACGGCTTTGTTTGAGAGGTGCCCGCTTCAGTTTCCATTGCCGCTCCGAGATTCTGCTCGCTAGCTAGCAGTTGTTCACGCATCTGTGGAGGCGGTTCAAAGGTGGGTCACGCTGCCTTGGCTCCGATTTTGTCATTGGCCGCTGCATTGCGGTATGAGGGGGGTTTCCCCCCCCCCCCTCTGCGCCCATACCTGTATCACTGGAGGCGTGGTGGTCGATTGCTGCTCTGCTTGTTGTCGCGAGGGAAGCTTGAGCACTGTGGCCATCAGTTTGCTTGCGAAGAGACTAGGGTTCATCTAGGGTTCGGCTCCCATCCCCGAGAGACCGAGTCATTGTTACTCAACCCGTATTAATATATTAATATTACATTAATATAAATTAATGTATTAATTTATATTAGTGTACATTATAATATATTAATTGATTTTTAAAATTAAAAATAAAACATTTTGAAATGGATTAAAATTTATAAGGATGAAATTTTATTTAATCAATTTAAATTAGAATTAAAAAAATAAAAAAATTTAGAAAATAATTATACTGTAAAATGATTAATTTTATTTACAAATAATAATTACCTTTAAAAATTAAAATTATATTTAATTAATTTATTAAAAATTTAATTAACTTAAAACTAAATATATTTAAATTTTTTATTTTTTTTGAATTTATATGATTTAATTATATTAAAATTATATTTAATTATATAAAAAATGAGATTTAAAATTATATTAAAATTTTATAAAATTTAAAATTATATTAAACATAATATTTAAAATTATATTAAGATTTAAAATTATATTAAAATTATATTTAAAATAGAATGTAACTATTTTAAAGAGATATTTAATTATTGTAAAATTAAATATATTTACAATTTTTTAAGTATTAAATTATTTATAACAGTAACCCTAAGAACCTAACCTCATCTATGTGCACAATCAATTGAAACGCCACCCGGGAGGTTGGAGGGTGATACATCCACACTTCACTTCACATCCCGGGGAGCATCCGCCAGTAATAATAATTTATGTTGTTATTTCTTAATCACTAAACATGGCAATTTGGTCCTGAGCAAGTAAATTTTTAATCTTATTAAGTAAATGTGAAAAAGTAATCACATAAGCATACCTCTTTATAAATGAGTGGAAGTTAATTTATCAAAATCTCATCCATTGATTAGAGAAGATAATGATGAATATCCCGCATGTTCAATTCTCAACATTAAGATTGAAATTTATGATTAAAAGGTTGATTAATCCACCAATTCCAATAGAGAAGATGCCTATCAACATAGAAATTTATGATTAAAAGATTAATTAATCCAACAATTCCAATAAAAAGGAGACCTATATAAACACAGCCTTCAAAAAAAAAATATGATTTAACTAATCATGAGCATTCAGAAACCTATGATTTAACTAATAATTAAATAATAAGATAAATGAGCTTTTGCATTCATAAAATATACGTAACTCCCAAACAACAACAGTTTTGACGGACATTGCATTTGTAAAATTATATTCTCCAATTTAGTATAACCATGTGGAGTCAACCATTTAGTATAGCAGTTTTTTTAATAATAACCATATTTTATTTCATTGTTAATTATTTCATTGCCAATTGGAAAATCACTGGTTGTCTCTGATGTGAATATACATAATTCTATTTCATGCTTTGATTATAACACGAAAATTTCTTTCATATAAAACATCAGCCAGGTATCTTGATATGCTCTTCGATCTTGCTGGTGAAGATGATAGTTTTCATTTAATTTAAATAACATAACAATCACGGTTTTAAGTAAAGAGAATATTACCATTGTGTATTATAAGATAAAGAGAGATATTTTTACCATAAACATTATTTATTAAAAACGGATATCATCCAGTCCATGATGCATCCCTTGATATGCAGAAACATTATTTATTAAAAACGGATATCATCAAGTTCATGATCCATCTCATTAATGCAGTATTCCTCCCTGAGATTGATTGATATGTTCGTAGCTGACGTTTAAGAATATCCTTTGCTGTGTTCCTATCCCACCATCACAAAGAATATAATTTCCTGTGTTGCTATCCCATTATTCCATCATCACATGTGAAGGTAAATAATATAAAATGATTATGCTTATCTCTAGTTTGTCCACGAAATACTATACAAATTCAAACATATCATAAACAAAATAATAAGTTTGTTAAAATATTTTTAAAGTTGGAAACCTTTTCCATGTTTTTTAAAAAAAAATTAAAGAAGGAAACCTTTTAGATAGCATGAAATCCCAACCACTTCGCTATCCAAGTGATCGACTCATGAGACCTTATTTGACAGAGCAAAGTAATACGTGGAAATTTGATACAGAAAAATAATATTTTAATGTTGGAAACCCTTTTCCATGCTCATTTAAATTTTAATTCAAATTTTGAAAGGAAGAGAGTGCCTAGCAGCTATTTCTCTTGTTGCTTTTTTTTGAGGATTGGAAAGGATCATCCAAATCCTTATTGTAAATTTGGTAGTGACATTTTAATTTATTTTCATCACTCAAGTATGTACCTTTCTAAGTATTATAGTTATGATTGGTCATTCTTGATGATTGATTTTATGTTGATAATACATGTTATGTTGGATATTTATTTATTTATGATCATTTCTCCGTTTTATTTATATATTTTTTAAGTCCATACCTTAATTTTTGTGAGTTTCCTTTTGAAAACTAGTGAGTTACTTAATCAGCTAACACCTTCAAACTTGCTAAAAAAAAAATAATAAATGCTCAAAATTCATGCCCTTAAGTGAAGATAAAAGCTATATATTTTTACAACCTTGATCTCATGGTATGAATAAGACTCTTATGTTGGGAGAAGAGGCAATGATTAGTTAGAGCACATACATGATGGAGAATTGTCTAGAGGATTGTTTGACTAGATTTTTTATAGTGTATTCACTATCAATACTTCCTCGTTTTGATTTCATTGTTTGGTTTTGAGTTGGACCTAAATTACCCTCGAGTGGAGTTGAAATTGATCGGCGGTCCAAAGAATCCCAACCTCTAGTGACGAAGGTGTCATATGAAATAATATGTTATATTCTCTTATCCTTATTTTGATTTGATAAATATATAAATATATTTATTTTTCACCGACGAATCATTATGAAACATTATACCGAGAAAAGTTTCTCTCTTGTTTTGTGTGTAGTTCTAGAGCAACATATGGGGTTTGAAGATTGAAGTTTGGATTGTTCATGGGGATCAAGAGGATTTGTTACACAATCCCATGTACTTTTCTTGATTTTATACCATTTCATCTAATAGAGTAATTTGTGAATTATGGAAAAATATTGAGTTACATTATATTTATTTATCAATGAGTTAACCCTACTCACCAAGGACATTTACTCACAACAAAAATGATGACTCCACTAGAATAATTCTATGAGTTATTCCTATTAGTTTTTCCTCTCTTTGTTTTTTCCATCCCTCTAGTTTGGTCTAATTGTTATCTCTAACATATTTCTTCTTATTTCTACATAATTAAAAAATTTATGATTTCTCACTTGTTTCTTGCATTTTTCATTTGCTGAGTTTGCTGCACATGACTATATTGGGGTACAATAGCGTTTTCTCTCTACCTTATTTTGAGAAACCTACAAGAACACATAATTTTCCTTGGAGAAACTCCCAAGAAGCACATTGGTTTCCTTCTAGCAACCTACAAGCATCTCATATAGCAACAAAAAGTTGTTACAAGCTTGAGATTTGTAAGTGTATTATAATAAGTAGAAATGGAAATATTGTTGCCAATACCAACAAAATAAAAAATAATGACAGTAACAACCCCGACAATAATACCTTTATTGAATGAAAGAAATGTTCACTTGCCTCTTTGAGGGGGAAACCTCTAGCAGAGAAGTTCTCTATTACAATAATTCTCAAGACAATAATTTCTCATGCCTTCTACTTCTATTTGTACTAATTCTATATTCTAAAGAAAATTCTAGAGGAAGATCCTTCTAGAAGTGAAAGCTTTTATTAAGTCTCCTTATAATTGGTTTGTTCACAATATTATATAGACCTTATTTACTAATGTCATCCTTTATTACCTACAAAATATATTATTGTACCTACATAGGCCTTATTTACTAATGCCAACATTTATTACATAGAAACCATATCATCCTTATTTACTAATGCCAACATTTATTACATAGAAACCATATCATTCTAACTAGGTGACGGGTTAGGGAGGTTAGGTCCCTAACATGCCCTCCCCCTTGAAAAAAAAGCTTTTCCTCAAGGATTGACATGGGGAAATTGGTGCAAAATGGTAGCTGACTCTCAAGTGACATCTTCTATTGGTGTACTCTTTCACTAAAATAATACTTCCTTGATGGTTTGTTGATGGAGGTGACACTCACGCTATTCCAATATGGCATGTGGTTGCAACCTAATGGATCCTTCTTCACCAAATCAGGGAGAGTAGTTTGAGTCTAGCACTTATTTACAATAAATTTATTTAGGAACAAGACATAAAACACCAAATAGAGCTTAGGGTGACTAGGAATATCCAACTAGTAGGCGATGAGCCTTACTCACTTGATCATTATATAAGAACCATAAAATTTGGGGGCAAGTTTTTGACAATGTTCAACAAATTGGTATTTTAAACATCCCTGACCTCCTTGTTTCTTCATGCGATTCTGAGAAATGACCAAATTTTCTTTGAGGGTACGGAGGATGGCCATGTGGACTGTAAGATTATTTTTTACCTCTTGTACCTTGGAGACACCTAACATGTATGAGAGAAATGATGGTGTCTTTTTCCCATAGACCGCTTCAAAGGGGGTGATGTGAGTGTCCACTGAACCTAATGGGTCTGTCTATTAGATGAAAAAAACCAAAAAAATGTTTCCAAACATTTGTAGACAGCTTCAATTTGTCCATTAGTCTGTGGGTGATAGGTGATGCTGAGATGCAATTGGGTTCCTTGGATCCTGAAAAATTAGTTCCAAAAATTGTTGTTGAAAGTTGGATCATAGTTGGAGATAATATAATGAGGAATGCCATGGAGTTTGAATATATTTTCCATAAAAAATGAGCTAATGTTGATGCGGTGAATGGGTGTTGAAGAGAACAAAAATGAGCAGATTTGGATATAAGATCTATTACCACCATGATGATAGTCTTATTGCTTAATTTATGTAAGCCGACAATGAATTCCATATAAATATCTATCCAAATAGTAGGTGGAATTGGGGGCAGTTGGAGTGTTCTCAGACTCATGACAATTTCCTCTTTATGGCATTGGAAGCTATCACATTTAGCCACAATGGCGAGGATTTCATGTTTCATACATTCCTAGAAAAAAGAATGTTTGACCCATTCATATGTTTTGGTAAAGCTTGAATGCTCAGCTATGGGTGAAGCATGAAGCTTATAAAGCACCATGGATTTAAGTTGTAACTTTTTTATTAAATATAAATAGCCTTTGTAGGGAATTTATTCATTGTGCCAAGAGTACCTAGGAGAAGCTTAAGAATGGTGTTGCAATTGTTGGATCGGGAGAGAAAGTTTGGGGTCTTGCAGCCATTCTTGGAGAACATCTTGGAGCCAATATGGGAAAATGAAGGAGAGGAAAAAGAGGGACCCTTCTTCTTCACACTTCCTAGAAAGAGCATCAACAACCATATTTTTTGTTCCCTTCTTGTCAACAATCTCATAATCATGTCCAAACATCTTGGTCACCTATTTTTGTTGCTTTGGGGATGCAATTCATTGTTCTGGAAATATTTGAGGCTTTGATGATCAATTTTAATTTGGAAACATTGCCCCAATAGATAAGGACACGAGAGATCCATTACATGCAGAATAGCCAACATTTCCTTTTCATAGATTGATTGGATCAAATGTCTCTTTGAAAGTTGTTTGCTAGTTAAAGCCAAAGGTTGACCATCTTGCATTAGGACTGCCCCAATTACTTTCCCTAAAAAATAACATTCCAGTAAAAAAGTATTGTTGAAGTCTGGTCATGCCAAGACATGAGTCATGCACATAGCCTCTTTCAAGGCGTGGAAGGATTGATCAGTTGTTAGAGTCCAACTGAAATTACTATTTTTAAGGAGAGAAATTATGTAAATTATTACCTTGTACAATGTCTATTGTAAATGGATATTAAGAAAATAATAGAAAAGATACAATGGCAAATATAAACATTACACAGATATTTTTCCCCTGGAAACCCAAACCAGGAAAACCAACATATATTATATTCATTCATTTTGTTACATTGTTTACAATACAATATACATATAGGAGCCAACGGCATCCAAAACCCTAACCCAATGACCTGGATTAGTCCAAAACCCTAATTCCTTAATTGAAAATAGAAAACCATCGACAAAAACCATGTGCCGAAAAAACCACCTAAATACATGACATGTTTCCCAAGGTAGGTGTCATGTTTCCCAAGGTAGAGAATATAACACATACACAACAAGTTAGAGGTGCTACAATCTTCCCATAATTCTGAACAAGCTTGTGATAATAGATCGTTAAACCCATAAAACCAAACAATATATTAAGAGTTTTAGGGAGATAGTTGTCCTTCATAGATTCAATTTTCTTACGATCCACCAGTACGCCATCCTTTTCGAAAATATGACCCATGTAATCCACTTCTGAAGCTCCAAAGGAACACTTAGATTATTTGAGGAAAAGTTTGTGTTGAGAGAGTAGATGGAGAATGTGAATCACATCGGCAATATTAGTTTTCCAAGTTTTACTATAGATGAAAATATCATCAAAGAAAAATATGACAAAATGACATAGGAAAGGGTGGAAGAAATGGTTCATGAGACTTTGGAAAGTGGTGGGAGCATTACAGAGGCCAAAGGGAATGACCAAGAATTGATAGTGACCCTCATGAGTTCTAAATGAAATTTTGGGAATTTGTTCCTCTTTCATATGTATCCAGTGCTACCCAGAATGGAAATCAAGTTTAGTAAAGCATTGAGCACCACTCAATTTATCCAACAGGTCATCAATGATAGGAATGGGAAATTTGTCTTTGATTGTGAGCTTGTTGAGGGTGTAAAATTTGGAACACATGCGCCTAACCTTCCTAACCCCTAACATAGGTAGAATAATATGGTTTCTATGTACTAAAGGTAGAAATCAGTAAATAAGTCCTATATAATAATGTGAACAAGTCAATTGCAAGAAGACATAATAGAAACTTTTGCTTCTATAAATATCTTTCTCTAAGATATTGTTTAAAATATAGAATTAATATAAATAGAAGTATAAGGAATGGGACAGTTTGGTCTTGAGAATTATTGTAATATAGCATTGCTCTGCCGAAGGTTTCCCCCTCGAAGAGGCAAGTGAACACTACTTTCATTCAATAAAGGTATTATTTTTGGTGTTGTTATTCTCATTATTTTGTTTTTCCATTAGTATTTGGTGCAATATTTATGTTTCTACTTATTATAATACACCTAATACCTTACAAGTGGTTGGTAGGTGTATTTTCACATAAAATAGGTTACTAGTGAAGGGTACCATGATGATCAATGCAAAGAGATTAAGTCAATTAGATAGGTGCTAGATAAGGGTGTCAGGAAGGGTGGGTGGGTCCACTTAAAAAAAGAGGCTTATAAGTGATATCTACCATAACGATCAGGGGGAAGACAGAAATCCAATGAGATAGGTCCCAAATAAGGGTGTCGGTGGGACCACTATCCTCATTCTTTTTCTCTTGCAGATTTATACTCTAGCCTGAAGAATACTACAATGACATAATTACCAAATTGTTAATGGGGAAAATTGTGTAGGAATTTACAACTAGAATGCAATAGGTAGGATTGCATGAACATATATCCATTCTATTTGTTTTATGTTTTGTTTCATTCCCAAGGGTTAGTTCAGGGTTTTCCCTATGCTATGGATCTCTGATATACATGTAGAACAATACTTCTCAGTCCAATATCTCAGGGAACCAACTAAAGAGGATTGCCTGCACCCTTAGTCATACAACCTGATTACCTAGGTACTAGAGAGTATTTTTCTAAGTGTTGTTCTCGATGACACTATAATAGTCAAGAAAAATATCAGTTGATCTAGAGCTAGTTTCAAGAGACCTAATAGACTCGAGATATACCTTACAATACATGGGAGTGATAGCCTTGTACATATTCTATCTGATGTGTTACTAATCAAATGGGTACCAACAAGGGTTATAGAGGTTTATAACATGATGAAACGTTTGTTTCAAGTAACCTTGTGAAACTGACTTTATTTCCTGCATGTAGTATTGCCTAGCCACAATTTTACCCATTGAACGACATATCTCTATGGTTTAAAGACACCGATAGTACACATATCTACCTTGACAAAAAAAAATCCGATATTTTCCAGATAGGAAAGTGCTTTGATATTAGTTATAAGGTACCAAGTGTATTATAAGAAGCATAAACAAAAATATTGCAGCAAATACCAGTGGAACAACAAAATAATGAGAATAAGAACACAAACAATAATACCATTATTGAATGAAATCAATGATCACTTGCCTCTTCGGGAGGGAAACCTCTAACAGAGAAATTCTCTATTACAATAATTCTCAAGACAATACTTTCTCATGCCTTCTACTTATATTTATACTAATTCTATCTTCTTAAGAACATTCTAGAGGAAGATCATTCTAGAAGTGGAAGCTTCTATTAAGTCTTCTTACAATTGACATGTTCACACTATTATATAGGCTTTATTTACTAATGTCGGCCTTTATTACATAGAAAACATATCATTCTACCTGCGTAGGCTTTATTTACTAATGTTGGCCTTTATTACATAGAAAACATATTATTCTCTCATGAGAATAAAAAGGGATTTGTTTCTTTGTTTAAAACATTTTGCATGAAAAGGTGCATTGAATTTAATGTTTGAAAATATTTTATTGGTTTTCGTGCCTTTTATAAGTTTTTGAATTCAAGCATCTTTTCCAAGTTTAAAGTAGTTTTTCCATTTACATGTTTTTTTATTTTGTATATGTTTCATTTAATAACATCATATTTTTCTCACTTTTGCATCCCTCTAAGTAAAAAAAACTATTAAAATAAACACTAATAACAAAATGAATTAGACTTGTTTTTATTGATATAAAACCAAAAACAATAAACGGATATGGCCTTAGTTTTAGGAATGAAGAGTAAATTTCCAAGGCCATATAAAATAAAACATAGTAGTTTACTAGTGGAGAGCTAAAAGCCTTTGTTAGAAAGGATTATTTGTTGGGTAATCTCCTCTCATATAGATGTCATGCATGAGGTTAATCTTGGTTAAGTGTTCATATTTTCCCTTTGCAATTAGTCAATGGGTGGATGCGAAATCTTGGGGACTTTGGTTGAATTAAAATGTTACTTAGAGTGATTCCTTCCTTCTAAATTATGTTGTAGGATGAAATCTTGTATATCCCCACCCAAAGTGAAAGTCTGTCCCATGAATGTAATGTACCTCAATTTTGGCATTAAAAAAAAAATTCTATGGGACATTAACCTCCAATTTCGTCTAAAAGATTCATAAAAAGTAAGGGATAGGTGAAGTTCACTCTGATCATATATTTATATTCTATTGGTCATGTGAGAACAATCCTACACCAAACTAACTTTAAAACTTTATATAAGGGGCTCTCCAAAAGTTCTAGAACCTTTCTGCAACACATATAATTTCTCCTTTTACATATAGATATTAAACTCATAATCTTATATCCATCTATATAGAAATGTACAAATAGGATTGGAGTCCTAGTTTTGTTTTTTAATATCTGACCCTTCATGCTTGCACACAAGTCTATATAACTGACCTTGTAATAATGGAACACCTACAAAAAACAATGTAGTGTCGAATGTTTTTCACTTAGTATAAAATACATAACATATCATACCATTTGACCATGTCCGAGTCATTTAAATGGATTTCACTGTGAATTCCTTCGTAATTATAGTTATTCTAGTCACTATGTTAAAAACGGTTTAGGTAAGGAAACATTCCATGCGAAAGTCTTGTTCAACTAAGTCTTAACTCAAATTTATCTTATCAAAACAAAATGACGATGGTAGTTTAACTGGGACGAAGTAGTTTGTACCTAACTAGTCGCGACTAGTAGTCTCTCGACATGACTATCGTTAATTTCACAATATTGTTATTAAGGTAGGAGGTGTACTTGTCAGAGGGAGTTAAGGTTCTGTACCCATGATTAATGGCTAGGTTCTGTCGCACACATTTCGATGGCCCTTTCACTTGACCCCTCCTATAATTCTGTCGTGCCAGCTCTACCTTAGCACATGGCTCCACCAGTCCTGTACCTTCAACATTTACTCTGTGCAGTGTGAAGTTTTCCCTTTACAGTTAGGCAATTTTTTCCCTGTTGTTGCGAACTCCGAAAGGCTCTGTGTATTGTTTCCCTATTAAGCGAATTTTTTTCCTGGTCCAAAAGACTTTGTATGTTTCTTTCTCAGCGTGGGAGGCTCTCACCTTGGAGAACGTTGCTCGTCGGAACAACCAGCGTTAATCGTTGTCCTGGTAAGTTTTTGAGGCTCTTGTGTTTAAGTAGGAGAGAAGAGTCCACTGCAATGAAATTGTTTCTTCATTATGTAACTCCTGTTAATCGATATTACTAGGAAATTCTTCGGGGTTATTCTTGCTTCTACTAAAAGTCTAAAAGTTCTTTGGTTCCTGTTTTAATACTTCCAAGGTCTCGATGCTCCATCTCCTCACTCCACTTTCAGATGATTTTACCAGTTTAGTCTCCCGGGAAGAAGGAAAATTAGGGTTTCCTTATGTCTTAATACTGATGTTATGTGACAACCCAAAAAAATAAAATATTTTTATGTGCTGGAAAATTATTTTCGTTTTTGGCAAATTCGAATCTGGAATTTTTTTTCCATTTATGACAATTCTGAATTTCGAATTTAATAATTGTATTTAATTATTGTGACTATTGGGCAAATATCTATTTGGACACAACTAACTATTTGACTATGACACTTGTATCACAACAAAATATTTATATTAATTGCAGGAGGACAAATGGAACAACCATGCTAAAAAATCAACTGAACATGACTCCATGAGTGGGGAACATGTTGGAATAGCCTCTGGGTTGACTATTACAAGTGGAAAATCAGAGATTTGGCCACTGGCAGCCCCTGAAAATCAGGGATTAAGAAAGTTGCGAAAATCCGCAAAGTAGGGAAAAAGACCTGGGCAAAAAAATTGATAAATAACATATGCGAGGAGGCATGATGCTGCCAAGTATGTTGGGGAAAGGATTGCGAGTCCTCTTGTTGTTATGAGAACTATTGAGCAAGTGTGAGGCAAGGGGATAACTGCTGAAAAATTTGGAATGTTGCTGAGGAGTCTCCAAGTTTTCCCTCATGGATTCATGGTCAGGCTAGGGGGTGAACTAGGCAAGTGATTTGGTTTCCCTGTTCTATGGTTGGGAGGAACATGGTTGTTCCCGTTGTCATCCTGTGGATTTGATTAAGATATGTTGATATACCCCTCTCTGTTATGAATGGCTATGTTTCATCCAATGTCATGTATCTATAAAATCCAAACTAGAATAATTTCTATTCTCTGTTTTGAATGATTTGATATCTGATGCATTGTATTTGATTAAATGAAACTATAACGTTTCCCATCTTTCTGTTCATTGTGAGGAATATATGAGAAGTAAATCCTTTTTTATATAGTTTTAATACATCTGTGGGAAAGTTCACATCTAGTTGCTGAGGTATAGTTATTGTTGCAGAAGATGAAGTCCTTTCGTAATTATAATTTGTCTGTCATCGTGAAGTTCATAATAAACATCCAAACTATAGAAAATTATTCCTCCTGTGAGTAAAATGATTGATGGATGCACCTGTAGTTTACATTTCTAAAAGTAAGTTAGGAAAGGAAGAGATTAACGTCAATCAGGAAGGTCCTCTCTGTAGTTAAAACCCTAGGAAACCAAACTTAGATCCCTCGGAACATCAATTATAATTACCAAACTCTGAGGGAATAATATTCCTATTCATGTATTTTCCTAGATGCACAGATCTAGTACTGATGACATTTAATCCATTGACTGAAAGAGGCTGTAAGTGATTATAATAGGAGTTATCTTTTACAGAAACGGTTACCCTATTGTACCCATTTTATAGATTATATGTGTATAAAACTCATAAGTTAAACTTTCGTAATTCTGATAGGTAAACAGACATTGAATCCTTCTACACCTTTTGTCTCACAGAATGGAAGTAAGAACACCAGCAAAGGATAAAAGATCATCGAATTTTGAAAATAGTGTGAAAATTACAGTAGAAGTAGAGTACTCTCTTCCTTTGCATTTGACTGAATTATCACCTTAGATTTTCAGCAGAAATATTTTGCAATCTTCTAGTCCAACCTTTCCCCTTTTCGCAATTTCAGGAGTTGTTGTGTGATGATGTTGGTTTTCTGTACTCGTGAAACCTTGAACTCAGAAATTCCAAAGTGTTGGTCACTTTTCACAATTTCGAGAGTTGTTGTGTGATGATGTTGGTTTTTGTACTCGCAAAACCCTGAACTCTGAAATCCCGAAGTGTTTGTCACCTTTCGCAATTTTGGAAGTTGTTGTGTGATGATGTTGGTTTATGTACTCGCGAAACCCTGAACTCCGAAATCCCGAAGTGCTGGTCACTTTTCGCAATTTAGGGAGTTGTTGTGTGATGATGTTGGTTTCTGTACTCGTGAAATCTCAAAGTGCTGGTCACTTTTTGTAATTTCGGGAGTTTTTGTGTGATGATGTTGGTTTCTGTACTTGTGAAACCCCAAACTCTGAAATCCTGAAGTGCTGGTCACTTTTCATAATTTTGGGAGTTGTTGTGTGATAGTGTTTGGCTTCTGTACTCGTGAAATCCCGAAACCCTGAAGTATGGGTCCCACCTTTCATTTTTGCATTTCATAGGTTTGGACATGTTGATGTTCAGGCACTTGAACTCGTGAGGTTCTAAACCCTGAAACCCGATGTGCAGGTCCCACTTTCTTTTTCATGATTCATAAATTGTTGCATTTTTATGTTTTTGGCTTTTGAAAACACGAGATCCCGAACCCCGAAACCCCGATGTGCTGGTCCCACTTTCCTTTTTGTGATTTGGGAATTATTGTGTTTCGATGTTTTGGCTTTTAAATTCATGAGACCCCGAACCACGAAGCCCCAGTGTGTTGGTCGGACTTTCTTTTCGCGATTCAGGAGATGTTGTGTTTGATGTTTGGCTTTCAAAGTTGCGGGATTCCAAACCCTGAAAACCCCGAAGTACTGAGGCCTCGGTCTTCCAGTCCTTTTTTTCTTCTTCTTCATATTTTTGGCAAATAGCATGTCCCCTTTTGTTTTGTGTGTTTGGCATTCGAAAATCGTTGAAAATCGTTTGATCACTGTTTTTCACAAAAACTGTAGGAACAGGGTAGGAGTTATTGGTTATATGAACAACTCTAATACGGTAAGGAATGGATTGGTAGAATCGATGGAGAATCTTCGTCTGAGATAGAGACAAGTTAGAGATAATAGATAATCATTATAAGTCATTGTGTATAGGGCGTGACAAGTACAGAATTTGTTGCACAAAAAGGTTTTAAACTAGTTACACTGATATTTAGCGTGATGTTTTTTTGAGTGTTGCTTGCTATCAATACATGCACCTTTAAGTATTTCAAACTTTCCCTAATTAGTTTATGGACATAAATAAATCTTACCTTCTCTTAAATTCTGAGCTTAAACAAAATGAAATTACGTCATAGAATTTTTTTTTTTATGGTGATTTTTTTGAGGTTCATTACATATGGTATCGGAGAAAAAGTTACAACACTAGGCCTGAACAGGGCCACATTAATTTCTTAGTATATATTTTGAATTATGAAAAAACTAATAAATCTTGTGGATTACAAACATAAAGCTTTTCTTTTTTGTGTTAAATAATGGCAGCTCAAGAAGGTGCAGAAATCAGCATGGAAGGGAATCCCCAGCAAGGACCTTCAGGAGATCCGAGACAAAACAGTGATAGAAGCTCACCCACGGAGGTGTTGGAAACAATGAGGAACCTTATTGTTGAACTATAGGTTTTCAAGGCCGACAATGAAAAATTCAAGAAGGAACAACAAGAACAACAAGAGATAAATGAAGTCCTACTATGTAGTATAGTAACCAAGAAAAGCCCAAAATATGATAACCATGAGGAAGAGGTCAGCAAGAGGGCCTCCAAGAATTCTGGTGAGAAAACAGAAAAATGAGATAGTTCATCTGAAGGGACACCTTTAGCTAAAGACAAAACCATACCAGACAAAAAAAGAAAACAAACAGACCACCTTGAAGAGAATTTAAAAGGATTAGACTAGATACTTTTGATGGAGAATCTAGGACATGAGAAGAAGTCGAGGCATGGTTGTTGGAAATAAAAAAATATTTCCAAATCTACAACTATTCCAGCAACATGAAGGTCAGGATGGCCATCTACAATTTGAAGGGGAAGGCTGGCATTTGGTGGCAGGACCTGAAATTGGCCAAGGGTCTAAAGGAGAAATAGTTGGAATGGTATGACTTCAAGAAGTATTTCAAGAAACAATACCTTTCTGAAAGCTATTATGAATGGAAGAGGAAAGAATTTTATGAATTATGACTCTGACAAATGACAATGGAGGACCTTATAAATAAGTTTTTGGAACTATTAAGGTTCGTACTGTACATCCGGGAGGACACGGTAAAAATCCAGTGATTCTTAAGCTGTTTACCACAGGCTTACCAGGATAGAATCGAATTTGACAACCCCAAATCCTTGAGTGAGGCATTCAGGAAGGCACAAATGTGCTATGACTAGTATAAATAGCGGGTAGATTTTCCCAAGACTGGGAATGATAAGAAGCAAGATGGAATGCACCAGTGGAAGAAGGGATACTAGCTAGCTCTTGATCGGAATGCAGAAAAAAGTTTCCCAAGGAAGGATTTTCACTCCAATCATCTGAATACGCAAGATAGCGGTAGACCGGTACACCTGGGAATGAAGAAGTTTGGGGAAAACTCCCGTGAGCCATTAAAGTGTTGGGAGTGTAGAGAGCCTCATCTAAGGAGGAACTGTCCATGTTTAATTGCAGCATACAACACTACTGTCCACAATTTGCAGGAAGCCTCGACAGTGGGAGACATGGGAAGAAGTCTGCATCGGATAAATGCAGCCATAGATGGTCGATAATCTAACCACCATTCCTCGGTGGTAGAAATCAAATATAAAATCCATGACACTCAAAAAAAAAATTTAATTGACCCTGGAGCTACATTAAGTTATATTACTCCTGATGTAGTAGAGTTGAAAAAACTTAAGAAACAAAAGAACAAAAAATATTTTCTTGTACAACTAGCAACAGGTGCTAAAAGAAAAGTAGTTAACTTTATTATTGATCTTGAGTTCAGCTTAGATGGTCAAAAGATAAGGACCAATTTGAACATCCTACCACTAGGATTTTATGATATGATTATCAGGATGGATTGGTTGGAACAACACAAAGCAGTACTAGACTGTTATACAAAGATACTTAGCTACAAAGATAATTTTGGCATTGTTAGAACAACCCAAGGCATACCAAAACCTGTATTAGTCAGAGAAGTTTTAGCGATGCAACTCAAGAAATTTATTATAAAGGGATTTCAATTTTATGCCATCCAAGTGATTAATCTATTAGAAAAAGAAGATAAGCCCAAGTTAAAAGACTTTGATGTCCTACATGAATTCAGAGACATGTTCGTTGATGAGATACCAGAATTACCTCTTAGGAGAGAAATAGAATTCTCCATATACTTACTACCTAGATCAACCCCTATCACAAAAGAACCCTGCCGAATGAATCTACCAGAATTGACAGAATTAAAAATACAATTACAGGAATTGTTGGACAAAGAGTATATTAGACCAAGTGTCTCGCCATGGGGAGCACCAGTCCTCTTTGTGAAAAAGAAAGATGGTACTCTAATACTATGTATCAATTATAGACAGCTGAACAAAGTGACCATTAAGAACAAATGCCCCTTACTAAGGATAAATGATCTGTTCGATCAAGTTGGTGGGGCCAAGATCTTCTCAAAATTGGATTTACGATCCGATTATCATCAAGTTAGGATAAAGGAATAGGACATAAACAAAACAAATTTTCATACAAGATATAGACACTATGAATTTATAGTCATACCTTTCGGACTCACTAATGCACTGGCCACATTTATGTGCTTGATGAATAGCATTTTTAGCCAATACTTAGACAAGTTCATAGTAGTATTTATCGACGATATTCTGGTCTATTCTAAAATGAAGGAGGAACATGATGAACACTTAAGAATAGTTCCGCAAACACTAAGGAAACAAAAACTATATGAAAAATTCGACAAATGTGACTTTTATCAAAAGGAAATACAATATTTAGGACATATCATTTCCTTGGAGGGTATTGTCGTAGACCTGGAAAAGATAAAAGGCATTATGGAATGGCCAGTACCTAAGGATGTGGCAGATATTTGGTCATTCATGGGAATCAACGTATATTATCATAGATTCATAGAAGGGTTCTCCAAGATAGCCTACCCTATCACGTCATTACAAAAGAAAGGGACCAAGTTTAACTGGTTGCAAAAGTGTCAAGACAGTTTTAACATGTTAAAAGAATTATTGCCATCAATGCCCATTTTGAAGGTAGTAGACCCAGATAAAGACTTCACATTATGTGTTGATGCAGGTAAAGAGGGACTAGGTGGTGTTCTAACTCAAGAAGGGCATGTGATTTGCTATGAGTCCCGGAAATTAAAAGAACGCGAGAAAAATTATGTTACTCATGAATTAGAATCGACAGCAGTAATACATGCCTTAAAAATGTGGCGACACTATTTAATGGGTAGAAAATTATTACTATTGACGAATAATAGCGGGGTGAAATATTTGTTTAACCAACCAAACCTTAATGCAAGACAAGCAAGGTGGCTAGCCTTCTTGAGAGAATTTGACTTCGCGGTTAGACATATCAAGGGTATGGAAAATAAAGTAGCAGATACTTTAAGCCGCAGAATCCATGGGTTGTTTGAGATAAATATTAGCAAGGCAGAAAGTAATCTAGAACAAAGAATAAGAACAACAGTTGTTAACGATGGAAATTACACTAAGATGATGGAATAAGTTCAAAATAGTATCACAAACCCAGATAAACCATATATAAGTATTGACAAGAAGGGACTTTTAAGATTTAAAAACAGACTGTACATACCGGATTCAACAGAGTTAAAATTTACTGTTTTAGACAAAGTTCATAAAAAACCATATTCAGGCCATCCAGGTTACTAGAAGACAATAACAACACTCAAAAAACTATTTTACTGGCCTAACATGAAGGGCGAAACAACATAGTACTTGGCTAGGTGCCAAGATTGTCAGCAGGTTAAGGCCGAACACCAGCATCCAGCCGACCTATTACAACCATTACCAGTACCAGAATGGAAATGGGAGACCATATCACTGGACTTTATAACAGGTTTTCCTAAAACTCGGAAACAAAATGATTCTATCATGGTTGTAATTGATAAACTCAGTAATTCTGGACATTTTATTCTTGTAAAGTCTACTTTTAAAGCTATTAATACTGCTGAAATATTCATGAAATTTTTTTTTAGACTGCATGGTATTCCTAAAATGGTGATTTTAGATAGAGACGTAAAATTTACATCCTCTTTTTGGAAGGAATTGTTTGCAGGGCTAAATACTAATTTGAATTTCAGTACGAGTTATCATCCACAAATGGATGGACAGACCGAAAGGACAAACCGAATCATAGAGGATATGATCTGCATGTATGTAAGAACAAAGCCAAACAAATGGGAAGACTACGTACACTTGGTATAATTTTCATATAACAATGGGTACCAAACTTCAGCTAAGTTGAGCCCTTTCGAAATACTGTATGACAGAAAGTGTACTACTCCAGTTAGTTGGGATAACTCGGTTGACAGACTCATGGTTGGACCAGAGATGCTCCAAAAAATGGAGAACATGGTAAGAAAGGTACAATAGAACTTGAAAGAAGGACAGGACAGATAGAAGAGCTACGCGGATCAGAAAAGAAGACACTTGGAATTTCAAGTGGGAGACCATGTTTACTTGAAGGTCAAAGCCTGAAAAATCTTGCTGAAGTTGGGGAACTGTGCCAAGATGGAACCCAGGTTTTGTGGGCCCTTCAAGATACTTGCTCGAATTGGACCCGTAGCATATCAACTTGCACTTCCAGCTAATCTAAGAATTCATAATGTATTTCATGTTTCTTTGTTGAAAAAGTATATTCATGACCCTAATCATATGATTGATTGGAACTTGGTGCAGGTGGAACCTGAATGCAAGTTCTAGGTGGAACCCCTGTGCATTTTGGACTGGAGAGAACAAGAACTTTGGAACAGAGCCATCGCTCAGGTAAAGGTGCAATGGAAGCACTTTAGTCCTAAGGAGGCCACTTGGGAATTGGAAGGAGATTTGTGAAAAACTCATCCATTCCTATTCCAGGAAAGCAATGAACACTGAGGATAGTGTTTTACTGAAGGGGGAAAGGATGTGACATCCCCAAAAAAATAAAATATTTTTATGTGCTAGAAATTTATTTCCATTTTTTGCAAATTCGAATCTGGAATTTTTTTTCCATTTATGGAAATTCCGAATTTCGAATTTAATAATTGTAGTTAATTATTGTGACTATTGGGAAAAGATATGTTTGGACTCAACTAACTATTTGACTATGACACTTGTATCACAACATAATATTTATATTAATTGCAGGAGGACAAATGGAAGAACCATGTTAAAAAATCAGCTGACCATGACTCCATGAGTGTGGAACATGTTGGAACTGCCTCTGGGCTGATTATTACAAGTGGGAAATCATATATTTGGCCACTGGAAGCCCCTAAAAGTTAGGGATTAAGAAAACTGTGAAAATCCCCAAAGGAGGGAAAAAGACCTGGGCAAAAAAATTGATAAATAGCATATGCGATGAGGCAGGACACTGCCAAGTATGCTGGGGAAAGGATTGTGAGTCCTCTTGATGTTATGAGCACTGTCAAGCAACTGTGAGGCAAGGGGATAGATACTGAAAAATTTGGAATGTTGCTGAGGAGTCTCCAAGTTCTCACTCATGGATTCATGGTCAGGCTAGGGGTGGAACTGGGCAAGTGATTTGGCTGCCCTGTTCTACGGTTGGGAGGAACGTAGTTGTTCCCTTTGTTGTCCAACGGATTTGATTTAGATATGTTGATCTACCCCTCTGTATTATGAATGGCTATGTTTCATCTGATGTCATGTATCTATAAGATCAGAACTGGAATAATTTATATTCTTTGTTTTGAATGATTTGATATCTGATGCATTGTATTTGATTAAATGGAACTGTAACATTTCCCATATTTATGTTCGTTGTGAGGAATATATGAGAAATAAATCCTTATTTATATAGTTGTAATACATCTGTAGGAATGTTCACATCTAGCTGCGGAGGTATAGTTATTGTTGTGGAAGATGAAGTTCTTTCTTAATTATAATTTGTCTGTCGTCGCGAAGTTCGTAATAAACATCCAAACTCTAGAAAGTTGTTCCTCATGTGAGTAAAATGCTAGATTGATGCACCTGTGATTTACATTTCTATAATTAAGTAAGGAAAGGAGGAGATTAATGTCAATCGGGAAGGTCCTCTATGTAGTTAAAACCCTAGGAAACCAAACTTAGATCCCTCGAAACATCAATTATAATTACCAAACTCTGAGGGAATGATATTCTTATTCATGTATTTGCCTAGATGCACAGATCTGGTACTGATGACATTTAATGCATTGACTGAAAGAGGATCTAAGTGATTATAATAGGAGTTATCTTTTACATAAACTGTTACCCTATTGTACCCCTTTTATAGATTACATGCGTATAAAACTCATAAGTTATAATTTCAAAATTTTGATAGGTAAACGGACATTGAATCCTTCTACACCTATTGTCTCACAGAATGGAAGTAAGAACATCAACAAAGAATAAAATATCATCGAATTTTGAAAATAGTGTGAAAATTACAGTAGTAGTAGAGTACTCTCTTCCTTTGCATTTGACTGAATTATCACCTTAAATTTTCAACAGAAAGATTTTGCAATCTTCTAGTCCAACCTTTCCTCTTTTCTCAATTTCAGGAGTTGTTGTGTGATGATGTTGGTTTATGTACTCGTGAAACCCCGAAGTCCGAAATCCTGAAGTGTTGGTCACTTTTCGCAATTTCAGGAGTTGTTGTGTGATGATGTTGGTTTCTGTACTCGCGAAACCCCGAACTCCGAAATCTCGAAGTGCTGGTCACTTTTCGCAATTTCAGGAGTTGTTGTGTGATGATGTTGGTTTCTGTACTCGCGAAACCCTGAACTCTGAAATACCGAAGTGATGGTCACTTTTCGCAATTTTGGGAGTTTTTGTGTAATGATGTTGGTTTCTATACTCGCGAAACCCCAAACTCCAAAATCCTGAAGTGTTGGTCACTTTTCACAATTTCAGGAGTTGTTGTGTGATGATGTTGGTTTCTGTACTCGCAAAACCCTAAACTCCAAAATCTCGAAGTGATGGTCACTTTTCGTAATTTCAAGAGTTGTTGTGTTATAGTGTTTGGCTTCTGTACTTGTGAAATCCCAAGACCTCGAAGTACGGGTCCCACCTTTCCTTTTCGCATTTCAAAGGTTTGGACATGTTGATGTTCGGGCACTTGAACTCGTGAGGTTTCAAACCCTGAAACTCCGATGTGCGGGTCCCACTTTTTTTTTCGTGATTCAGAAATTGTTGCGTTTTGATGTTTTTGGATTTTGAAGACACGAGATCCCAAACCCCAAAACCCCGGTGTGCTAGTTCCACTTTCCTTTTTGCTATTTGAGAATTGTTGTGTTTCGATGTTTTGGATTTTGAAGTCACGAGACCCCGAACCCCAAAGCCCCGACGTTCTCGTCGCACTTTCTTTTCACAATTCAGGAGATGTTGTGTTTGATGTTTTGGCTTTTGAAGTCGCGGGATTCCAAACCCTGAAAACCCCCAAGTACTGAGGCAACGGTCTTCCAGTCCTTTTTTTCTTCTTTTTCATGTTTTTGGCAAATAGCGTGGCCCCTTTTGTTTTCTGTGTTCGACATTGGAAAATCGCCGAAACCCATTTGATCACTATTTTTCACAAAAACTATAGGAACGGAGTAGGATTTATTGGTTATATGAACAACTCTAATATAGTAAGGAATGGACTAGGAGAATTGATGGAGAATCTTCATCCGATATAGATACATGATAGATATAATAGATAATAATTATAAGTCACTGTGTATAGGGCATGACAAGTACAAAATTTGTTTCACTGAAAGGTTTTAAACTAGTTACACAGATTTTTAGCATGATGTTTTTTTGAGTGTTGCTTGCTATGAAGACATGCACCTTTAAGTATTTCAAACTTTTCCTAATTATTTTATGGACAAAAATAAATCTTACCTTCTCTTGAATTATGAGCTTAAACGAAATGGAATTACATCATAGAAAAAAAAAATTATGGTGATTTTTTTGAGGTTCATTACATGTTATTCCTTGCTCTTACCCTGTGGTTGTGCGTAGAGGTTCAGTATTGAAAGCATAAGTTTTTTTAGATTTGATTGTAACTCTGTGTGCAACTCCCTATATCACTTCTTGTTATTTCTCTTCGCGAAGGGGTGAGTCCACCCGTCAGTTCTCTTACTCCAACTCTTAACTGGTCCTTACACTAGGAGTTTTGTTTAAGGATAGGGC
Organism: Picea mariana; assembly: GCA_032191745.1. NCBI lineage: Eukaryota > Viridiplantae > Streptophyta > Pinopsida > Pinales > Pinaceae > Picea > Picea mariana. Next base: position 122,999 of record JASDQU010102411.1, read on the forward strand.
ATTCTTATTTGGGTATAATGTAATGAAATCTGCTTAATGTTCTCTCATATAATCCATAAGAGCTTCCTTACGGTATATGACACTTTGATTTGATAGTTTTGTGTTTTAATTTGAAAAGACTATTTACTTTCTCCGAATGAGATTTGAATCGTAATTTTCTTATGTTACGAATACTACAAGTGCAATGGGACCTCTTGAGTCTGGTTATGAAATCTATGTATTGACTCTTGTACTATCATTAGATTATGCATTTCAAATTCTGGAAGGTTTCAATTCGACAATTAGGTATAGTGTCAGCTCACTGTGTAGGATTTATAGTGGGACTTCGTACATCATGACTTATGCCTTCTATAAGTTAAAGCAAGACTAGCCCTGTAGACTATTTCAATTTATTTAGATTCGTTGACTTTTGTAGAAAGAAATTTTTCCACTCATTAGTTTTGTTCTTTTAAATATTGGCTATAATTCACTAATGACGGGCCCTATTTTATGCGAGGGTACCCATCATGGAGTTACCACACCACTCTCCCTTAGCCCGAACATCCATCCAGTCAGCAAGCAGTGGGAATGAATATGACCCTACCTACTAAAAGATAAGTGTCTCTCTGGAATATTCTATTTGTTTAACAAAACATCAATCCTTTTAATGTTTCATTATCTTTTATTCATGTACATATTTCTAATAATTGTAGGGTATACTTTTGCAGGGCTTCAATCTGCGTGAGTTTTGGATGACCGCCCCTGTTCTTGGCACAAAAGGTATTCGGGTTCCAATCCCATCTCCTCTCAGTTTTAACTCTACATGTGCTAGTAAAATGGGCTTGTGGCTCCATCCAATTTTTTGTTTTCAATTAGTTATGTTTCACCCATAGTATTGTTAGGATGAAGTGTAACCCCTCTTGCATAAAGGTTCGTGTTTGATTTGAGTTTGGTCAAACTATAATAATCTTCTTGATATTGAGCTACAACCCCTGTCGACTGTACTCAGATGATATGGTAAATCATAGTGAATTTTTCTCTTGATTATCGAGCACAAATTATTGTTAAAAAGAAATATTACATCCAAGGATTTTCGACTTATGTGTCCTCAACTTGACTGTTCTGGCACTAATGTATTTACCAGAAATTAGCTATGGTAATAGAGTTATTGGTACTCCTTTAATTTTTGTATTCGATTTAGAGTGATAAGAAATGCGTTGTTTTCGTGCCCAAGGATAGGAAAATCCAACTCATATCGTACCTACGAATGCATTAAAATTCCATCTTCTCTATTTTGGAATAAATTTATTGGTCTCCTACATCCAACATTTGATTTATATAGTTGTCTTTACATATCTTCCAGAATAGTCTGTCATTTACATAATATAGGAACATATCTAATATTTATACATTTTATTGTAGGTATGAAACCTTTGTTTTCTTCTGTAATGTCTACACAGATCGCCAATAGTAATTAGACCTATATCTTTGTTATGAATATAATCATACCGTGAAATAAATTGTGTTTCGCACTAGTTTTAATTCAATTCTATGTGGAAAATGAAGGTCTTGAACAAGTAATTATGAACATAATATTTACTTGCATAAATATAAACTTAGTTCCAAAGGAATTTATACATAGGCAGTCTTGAAAAAGGAATTATGATGCTTTGGTAGTTTATCCTACAGTTACTTTCGTATAGTAAAAATCTAGTTTAAAGAAATGATTGTTTTCCAGAATCTAACCATGCATAATCTTTTCAATCTGTCATAATATTTAAATGGTAAGATCTAGACTTCATTCATAATTTAATCCAACCGTAAGAGTCACTTAGAATTAGATTTGTAGGGCATTCTGTTAGTATCTATGCTTCATACACTCGAATAAATTTCACCTAGGTTATTATATCAACTCAAAATTAATAGATGCACTACATCAGTGATTTAATCATTCAATAAGTATGGAAAATATTCCAATTCAGAATTATCAAATGCATTACATTAGATATACAGGTATTCAAAGAGAGAAGGAGTAATTTAACATATCTGAACTGCTTGCGGAAAGACAAAGGAAACAACCACGTTCCTCCCAACCGTAGAACAGGGAAGCCAAATCACTTGTCTTATTCACCCCCTAGACTGACCATGAATCCATGAGGGTTAACTTGAAACTCCTACTCAACAACATCGTTCAATTTCATAAAAATTCTTCTTCTAGGCTCACACGCAATAGGGAGTGTTCATAATAGCAAGAGGTAATTCCTTTCCCAACATACTTGGTAGTGCCTTGCCTTCTCTCATATGCTATACATCCAAAAATCATTTTTTCCTACGTCTTTTCCCTCCCTTGGGAATTTTCCCATCTTTCCAAATCCTTGACTTTGAGGGGTTGCCAATGGCCAAATCCTTGATTGGCCACTTGTAAAAATCACCCCAGAGAAGGTTCCAACTTGTTCCCCTCTCACGGAGTCATGGTCAGCTAAATTTAACATGGCTATTCCATTTGTCCTCCTGCAATAAATAAAATAATATTCTGTTTACATTCAAGTGTCATAGTCAAATAGTTAGTTGGGTCAGATTAGGTCTCTACCCAACAGTCATTATAATTAATTACAATTTATCAAATTCCAAATTTGGAATTGCCATAAATGGCAAGAATTTTCCAAATTCGAATTTACTAAAAACAGAATAGTTTTTCTAATAAATTTTGACTTTCGAAAATACTTTATTTTTTGGGGGGGATGTCACATCCTTTCCCCCTTCAATAAAACACTATCCTCAGTGTTCGTTCATTTCTTGGAACAGGATTGGATGATATTTCCGCAAATCTCCCTCCAATTCCCAAGTGGCCTCCTCAGGACTAAAGTGCTTCCATTGCACCTTTACCTGAGCGACAACTCTGTTCCTAAGTGTTATTTCTCTCTGGTCTAGAATACGCAGGGATTCCACCTAGAACTCTCCTTATGGTTGCACCTACACCAAGTTCCAATCAATCATATGAGTAGGGTCATGAACATATTTTTCAATAAAAAAACATGAAATACATTATGAATTTTTAGATTAGCTGGAAGTGCAAGTTGGTATGCCACGGGTCCAATTCAAGTTAGTATGTCAAATTCCCCACAAAACCTGGGTATCATCTTGGCACAGTTTCCATGTTTTAGTGAACTTTTACGGGCTTCGTCTTTTAAGTACACATGATCCCCCACTTGAAATTCCAAGTGTCTTCTTTTCTGGTCTGCATAACTCTTCTGCCTGTCCTGTGCTTCTTTTAAGTTTCATTGTACCTTTCTTACCGTATTCTCCATTTATTGGAGCATCTTTGCTCCAAACATAAGTCTGTCAGTCAGGTTGTCCTAGCTAATTAGAGTCGTACACTTCTTGTCATACAGTACTTTGAAGGGGCTTAGCTTAGTTGAAGTTTGGTACCCATTGTTATATGCAAATTCTACCACGTGTAGATAGTCTTCCCATTTGCTCAGTTTTGTTCTTACATACATGCGAAGCATATATTCTACCATTTGATTTTTCCTTTTGGTTCATTCATCCGTTTGTGGATGATATCTCATACTGAAATTTAGTTTGGTATTTATCCCTGCAAACAATTCCTTCCAAAAAGCGGACGTGAATTTTACGTCTTTATCTGAAATTACTATTTTAGGAATACCATGCAGTCTTAAAATTTCTTTCATAAATATTTCAGCAATGTTTATAGCTTTAAAAGTAGAGTTTACTAGAATAAAGTGTGCACACTTACTAAGTTTATCAATTACAACCATGATAGAGTCATTATGTTTCTGAGTTTTGGGAAAACCTGTAATAAAGTCCAGCGATATGGTCTCCCATTTCCATTTTGGTACTACTAATGGTTGTAATAGGCCTGCTGGATGCTGGTGTTCGGCCTTTACCTGTTGACAGTCTTGGCACCTAGTCAAGTATTATGTTGTTTCTCCCTTCATATTAAGCCAATAGAAAAATTTCCTGAGTGTTGTTATTGTTTTATGGTATTCTGGATGACCAGAATATGGTTTCTTATGCACTTCATCAAGAACTTTTATCTTTAACTCTCCTGAATCGGGTATGTAAAGTCTGTTTTTAAAACGTAGTAACCCATCTATATCGATACTCAGGTCTCGTTCCTATGAGTCTTTTGTAGTATCATGTAATTCTGCCACTAACTTAGTGTAATTTTCATCATTAATACCTAGCATCCTTATTCTCTGTTCCATATCGCTTTTTTCCCTGTTGATGTTTATCTCAAATATCTCATGGACTCTTCTGCTTAAAGCATCTGCTACCTTATTTTCCTTACCTTTGATATGTCCTACCTCAAATTCAAACTCGCTCAAAAAGGATAGCCACCTTGCTTGCCTTGCGTTAAGATCGGGTTGGTTGAACAGGTATTTCACCCCATTGTTATCTCTCAATAGTAGAAACTTTCTACCCATTATGCAGTGTCACCACATTTTAAGGCGTGTATTACTGCTGCCAATTCTAAATCATGAGTGGCGTAGTTTCTCTCATGTTCCTTTAACTTCTAGGACTCATAGCAAATAACATGTCCTTCTTGAGTTAGGACACCACCTAGTCCTTCTTTACTCGCGTCAACATAGATCGTGAAGTCTTTATTTGGGTCTGCTACCTTTAGAATGTGTGCGGTCATTAATAATTCCTTCAACTTATTAAAACTATCTTGGCACTTTTGTGACCAATTAAACTTGGTCCCTTTCTTTTGTAACGATGTGATTGGGTAGGCTGTTTTGGATTTAACCCCTCTATAAATATGTGATAATATCCGGTGATTCCCATGAATGACCGGATGTTTGCTACATCCTTCAGTACCGACCATTGCATAATGTCTCTTACTTTATCAGGGTCGACTGCAATGCCTTCGAAATAAATGACATGTCCTAGTTATTGTATCTTCTTCTGATAAAAATCACACTTATCAAATTTAGCATATAGTTGGTGTTTCCTCAAAGTTTGCAAGACAATTCTTAAGTGTTCTTTGTGTTCTTCTTCTGTTTTTGAATATAAGTTAGTATATCGTCAATAAACATCAGCACGAATTTGTCCAAGTATTGACTAAAAATACTATTCATTAAGCACATTAATTGGCTGGTGCATTAGTGAGTCCGAAAGGGATGACCATAAATTCGTAATGTCCATATCTTGTTCGAAAACATGTCTTTCTTATGTCCTTATCTTTTATTCTAACTTGATGATATCCAGATCGTAAATCAAACTTCAAAAAGATTTTTTCCCCACCTCCTTGATAGAACAGATTATTTATCCTAGGTAAAGGGTACTTGCTTTTAATAGTCACATTGTTCAATTGTCTATAATTGATACATAGTCTTAGAGTACCATATTTCTTATTCACAAAGAGGGCGGGTGCTCCCCAATGTGAAACACTCGGTCTGATATACTCTTTGTCCAATAACTCATGCAGTTGGATTTTCAATTCCGTCAATTTTGGTATACTCATTCGGTAAGGTTCTTTTGAGATAGGGGTTGAAACACGTAGCATGTCTATGGAGAAGTCTATTTCTTTTCTAGGGGGTAATTCAGGGATTTCATCAACGAATACGTCTCTAAAATCACGTAAAACAACAAAGTCTTCCAAGTTAGGTTTGTCTTTATTTTCTAAGAGGTTTTTTACTTGGATGGCATAAACTTGACATCCCTTTCTCATGCATTTCTTGAATGGCATCGCGGAAACTTGTCTAACTAATACAAGTTTTGGTACACCTTGGTATGTTCTAGTAGTGTCATAATCATCTTTATAGTTAAGTGTCTTTGTATAACAATCAAGTACTGCCTTGTGCTTTTCCAACCAATCCATTCCAATAATCATATCATAAGATCCTAGGGGTAGGATGTTCAGATTTGTCCTTATGTTCTGACCATCACAGATGAACTTAAAATCATAAATAAATTCAACTACTTTCCTTTTAGTTCTGGTAGCTAGTTGTACCAGCCATGATTTTGCATGCTTCAGTTTATTTAACTCTACTATACCAGGAGTAATATAAATTAACATAGATCTAGGGTCAATTAAAACAGAAATTCGAGTGTCATTGATTTTACCTTCGATTTCTACCATAGAGGACTGGTGGTCATCTTGTCGACCACCTATGGCTGCATTTATCTGATGCAGGCTTCTGCCAACATCACCCACCATCGAGGATTCCTGCAAGTTATGAACACAGTTTGGTTTGCTGAAATTAAATGTGGATAGTTTATCCTTAGGTGAGGTTCCCCACATTCCCAACACTTTAACAGTTCGTGGAGGCTATCCTCAAACTTCTTCATTCCCAAATTTATCAGTTTATTGTTGCCTTGCGTATTCAGATGGTTGGAGTGAATATCCTTTCTCGGAAATATTTTTGTTGCATTATGGTAAGGAGCTGGCTGGTATCCCTTCTTCCGCTGCTTCATTTGATCTTGTTTCTTATCCTTCCAGGCTTTGGGAAAATCCATCCTTTGTTTATACTGGTCGAAGCACATTCATGATTTCATGAATACTCCACTCAAGGATTTGGGATTGTCAAACTCAATTTTGTCTCTGTAGGACTGTGGTAAACAACTTAAGAATCGTTGGATTTTCACCTTATCCTCCCGAATGTAAGGTACAAACCTTAGTAATTCCAGGAATTTATTTATAACGCCTTCCATTGTCATCTGTCCAAGTCTTAACTTGTAAAATTATTTCGTTTTCCTTTCATAGTAGCTTTCAGATAGGTAGTATTTTTTGAAATATTTCTTGAAGTCAGACAATTCCACCAGTTTTTCTTTTAAGCCCTTTGCCAATTTCAGATCTTTCCACCAGATGTTGGCCTTTCCTTTCAGGTTGTAAATGGTCATTCTGAATTTCATATTGCTGGAATAGTTGTATATTTGGAAATATTTTTTGATATATAATAACCATGCCTCAACTTCCTCACCTGTTTTGGATTCCCTTTCAAATGTAGCAGCTTTAATCTTCTTGAATTCCCCTTCAAGATGATCTACGTGTTTCCTTTTTTTGTCTTGTTTTTCTTTATCTTTAGCTGAAGGGGTACCCTCAGATGAGTTGTCCTCTTTTTCTTCTTCAGGACCAAAGTTCTTGGAGGCCCTCTTACTGAATTATTCTTCATGATTATCATCCTTTGGGATTTTCATGGTTACTATGCTGCATAGCAGGACTTCATTTATCTCCTGATGTTCCTGTTGTTCTTTCTTTAGTTTCTCATTGTCTTCTTTGAAAACCTGCAGTTCAACAATAATATTCCTCATTGTTTCTTGTACTTTCGTAGGTGATCTTCCATCACTATTATGTCTTGGATCTCCTGGAGGTTTTTTCTTTGGATCCCCTTCCATTCTGATTTATGCATCATCCCGAGCTGCCATAATTCACACAAAACATAAACGGTTTTCTGTTTGTAACAAAAAGGTTTATTATTTTTTCTTAAATTGAATATATATAAAGCAATTATAGTGGCCCTATTCACATACAGTGTTGTAACCTTTTCTTTGATACCATATGTAATGTACCTCAATTTTGTCATAAAAAAATAAATTCTATGGGACATTAACCTCCAATTTCGTCTAAACGATTTGTAAAGAGTAAGGGATAGGTGAAGTTCAGTCTGATCATATATTTATATTCTTCTGGTCATGTGAGAACAATCCTACACCAAAATAACTTAAAAACTTTATATAAGGGGCTCTCCAAAAGTTCTAGCACCTTTCTGCAACACATATAATTTCTCCTTTTACATATAGATATTAAACACATAATGTTATATCCATCTATATAGAAATGTAGAAATAGGATTGGATTCCTAGTTTTATTTTTTAATATCTAACCCTTCATGCTTGCATGCAAGTATATAGAATTGAACTTGTAATAATGGAACACCTACCAAAAATAATGTAGCATCGGATGTTCTACCCTTAGTATAAAATACATAACATATCATACCATTTGACCATGTCCGAGTCATTTAAACGGAATTCACTATGAATTCCTTCGTAATTACAGTTCTTCTAATCACCATGCTAAAACTGTTTTAGGTAAGGAAAAATATCATGTGAAATTTTTGTTCAAATAAGTCTTAACTACACTTTATCTTATCAAAACAAAACGAAAATGGTAGTTTAACTGGCACAAAGCAGTTTGTACCTAACTAGTGGCAACTAGTCATCTCTCGACATGACTGTCATTAATTTCACAATACTATTATTAAGGTAGGAGGCGTACTTGTCAGAGGGAGTTAAGGTTCTACACCCATGACTAATGGGGAGGTTCTGTCACGCACATTTTGATGGCCCTTTCATTGACCCCTCCTCTAATCCTGCCATGCTAGCTCTTCCCTAGCACATGGCTCCACCAGTCCTGTACATTCAACATTTAATCTGTGCAGTGTGAAGTTTTCCCCTTAGGGTTAGGCGAGTTTATTCCCTATTGTTTCAAACTCCGGAAGGCTCTGTGTATTGTTTCCCTGTTAAGTGAATTTTTTTCCTAGTTCAAAAGACTTTGTATGTTGCTTTCTCAGCATGGGAGGCTATCACATTGAAGATCATTGCTCATCAGAACAACCAACATTAATCGCCTTCCTGGTAAGTTTCCGAGGCTCTTCTGTTTAAGTAGGATAGCGGATTCCACTGCAGTGAAAGTCTTTCTTCATTCTATAACTCTTGTTAATCAATATTACTAGGAAATTCTTCGGGGTTATTCCTGCTTCTATTGAAAGTTGAAAAGTTATTTGGTTCTTTTTTTAATACTTCCAAGGTCTCGGCACTGTATCTCCTCACTCCACTTTCAAATGATTTTACCAATTTAGTATCCTCGAAAGAAGGCAACTCAGGGTTCCCTTATGTCTTAATACTGATGTTCTTGCTTTCTCTTACCCTATGGTTGCGCTTTGAGGTCTAGTATTGAAAGCATAAGAAGTTTTAATATATTTGATTGTAACTCTGTGTGCAACTCCCTATATTTCTTCTTGTTCTTTCTCTTCGCGAAGGGGTGAGTCCACCCATCAATGCTCTTACTCTGACTCTTAACTGGTCCTTACACTAGGAAGTTTCTTTAAGGATAAGGCATTCTTGTTTGGGTATAATATAAAGAAATCTGCTTAAAGTTCTCTCGTATAATCCATAGGAACTTCCTTACACTATATGACACTTTGAGTTGATAGTTCTGTGTTTTAATTTGAAAAGACTATTTACTTTCATCGAATGATATTCGAATCATAATTTTCTTATGTTAAAAACTACAAGTGAAATGCGACCTCTCGAGTCTAGTTATGAAATCTCTGTATTGACTGTTGTACTATCATTACTTTCTGCATTTCAAATTATGGAAGGTTTAAATTCGACAGTTAGGTATAGTATCAGTTCAGTGTGTATGATTTATAGTGGGAATTCATACATCATGACTTATGCCATCTATAAGTTAAAGCAAGAGTAGCCCTATAGACTATTTCAATTTATTTAGATTCATTGATTGTTAAAGAAAGAAAGTTTTCCACTGGTTAGTTTTGTTCCTTTTAAGATTGTCTATAATTCACTAATGATGGGCCATGTTTTATGCGAGGGTACCCATTAGCAAGTTACTACACCACTCTCCCTTATCCCAGACATCCATCGAGTCAGCAAGTGGCAGGGATGAATATGACCCTACCTGCCAAAAGATAAGTGTCTCTCTGGAATATTCTATTTGTTTAACAAAACATCAATCCTTTTAATGTTTCATTATCTTTCATTCGTGTACATATTGCTAATAATTATAGGGTATAATTTTGCAGGTCTTTACTCTGCACGAGTTTCATATGAATGCCCCTGTTCTTGGCACAAAAGGTATTCGGGTTCCAAGCCCATCTCCTCTCAGTTTTAACTCTACAGGTGCTAGGAAAATGGGCTCGTGGCTCCATCCAATTTTTCGTTTTCAATTGGTTTTGTTCTGCCCTCAGTATTTTTAGGATGAAGTGTAGCCCCTCTCACATAAAGGTCCCTGTTCGATTTGAGTTTGGTCAAACTATGTAATAATTTTCTTGATATTGAGCTACAGTCCCTGCCGAATGTACTCAGATGATATGGTAAATCATAGTGAGTTTGTCTCTTGATTATCAAGCACCACCTATTGTTAAAAATAAATATTACATCCAAGGCATTTTGACTTATGTGTCCTCAACTTGACTGTTCTGGCACTAATGTATTTACCAGAAATTAGCTATGGTAATAGAGTTATTAGTACTCCGTTATTTTTTGTATTCGATTTATAGTGATAAGAAATGAGTTGTTTCCATGCCTAAGGCTAGGAAAATCCAACTTGTATCGTACCTACGAATGCATTAAAATTCCATATTCTCTATTTCGGAATAAATTTATTGGTCTCCTACATCGAACATTTCATTTATATAGTTGTATTTACATATCTTCTAGAATAGTCTGTCATTTACATAATATAGGAACATATCTAATATTTATACATTATGTTGTATGTATGCAACCTCTGTTTTCTTCTGTAATGTATACACAGATCGCCAACAGTAATTATACCTATATCTTTTATATGAATATAATTATATCGTGAAATAGATAGTGTTTCACACTAGTTTTATTTCAATTCTATGTGGAAAATGAAGGTCTTGAACAAGTAATTATGAACCTAAGATTTACTTGCAGAAATCCAAACTTAGTTCCAAAGGCATTTATACATAGGCAATATTGAAAAAGGAATTTTGATGCTTTGTTAGTTTATCCTACAGTTACTTTCGTATAGTAAAATTCTAGTTTAAAGAAATGATTGTTTTCCATAATCTAACCATGCATAATCTTTTCAATTTGTCATAATATTTTAAAGGTAAGATCTAGAATTCATTCAGAATTTAATCCAACTGTAAGAGTCACTCAGAATTAGATTTGTAGGTCATTTTGTTAGTATATATGCTTCATACACTCGAACAAATTTCACCCAAGTTATTATATCAACTCAGAATTAATAGATGCACTACATCAGTGATTTAATCATTCAACAGAGATGGAAAATATTCCAATTCACAATTAATAATTGCATTACATCAGATATATAAGTATTCAAAGAGAGAAGGAGTGTTTTAACATATATGAACCCCTTGCGGAAAGACAAAAGGAAAAACCACGTTCCTCCCAACTGTAGAACAAGGCAACCAAATCACTTGTCCTATTCACCCCCTAGCCTGACCATGAATCCATGAGGGTTAACTTGGAACTCCTCCTCAACAACGTCGTTCAATTTCAGAAAACTTGTTCTTCTTGCCTCACACTCAACAGAGAGTGTTCATAACATCAAGAGGTAATTCCTTTCCCATCATACTTGGCAACGTCCTACCTCCTCTCATATGCTATATATCCAAAAATCATTTTTGCCTAGGTCTTTTCCCTCCCTTGGGAATTTTCACAGATTTCCAAATCCCTGATTTTCAGGGGCTGCCAATGGCCAAATCCTTGATTGGGCACTTGTAAAAATTAGCCCAGAGGTAGTTCCAACATGTTCCCCTCTCACGGAGTCATGGTTAGCTAAATTTAACATGGTTGTTCCATTTGTACTCTTGCAATAAATAAAACAATATTTTGTTTACATACAAGTGTCATAGTCAAATAGTTAGTTGGGTCAGATTAGGTCTCTGCCCAATAGTCATAATAATTAATTACAAATTATAAAATTCGAAATTTAGAATTGCCATAAATGGAAAAAAAAATTCCAAATTTGAATTTACTAAAAACAGAATAGTTTTTCTAACAAATTTTGACTTTTGAAAATACTAAATTTTTTTTTTGGGATGTCACAATGAATATTTTTCCTAGTTATTCATTGTGAATAAGTATTCATATTGACTTTACCTAGGTTCCACATTAGTGACTACAAGTAGGAAATTCTTGTAGTACTTGAGTCATAAAGTAATCTCAATCTTAGGTTTCCTAGAGGTTTCCCATTTTCTCTAATGGAATTTCACCTCGGTTTACTATTTCATAGAAATTTATTATAACTACTTCACTCACCTTCATTGTTGGACTTGGGCCCTCATAATCCCAACATAACCTTTGGAAAAACCCTTTTTTTTTGTCTCTTTACTAGTTGGAACCAAGGAGTTAATGGAGAGTTGATTTTCTAAGATAAATCTTAGAGAGTCATTTATATGTGTGTGTTTATTGTAATCTTTTAACCCCATAAAAGGTCTTAGAGATTTTCTATTTTCTGAATCAAAAGTTATGGTTGATGTTCCTGGAGGTATCAAACAAGTCCGCCCTTCAAAAGAGGACCCTTGAGATTTTCCTTTGTTTTAAAATGTTTGAATCCCTCTTAAAATTAATTTGTCATGAATTCAACATGGGACTATAGGTTAGATTTTTTACCACTCTAAATGTCCTAAATGCTCCTAATTCTTCCCATGTAAGAACATTATAAAGAGTACCTTTTCTTTGAATTAGCTTTTCTCCCAATACTAAACTGTGTTTGTGGGGGTTGTAGGTTTGGATTAATCTCTAAATACAATCATCCAAACATTGTATCCTTCCATCAATGTAATACCCTGGTTTTTAGTCCCCATATTAATAATGCATTTTGTTTATTTGATGAAAGGATGGAGTTCATGAACAATTGAAAAGGGTGAGAGTGCCTAGGAAATATAATACTTTGATCATTATTAATAATAAAATACATCATTGGTTGTGAGATGGACAAGGAGAAGAGTTATGGGACGTTATGATTCCACGAGAGAGGGGGAAAGTTGAAGGGATAAGCCTTTATATTTTTTAAATTATTTTTATTGACCCACCTTAGAATTTTGGAGAGAAAGAGGGGGTTATGTTAGTGTCTTGGGGGAAGGCCACATTATGATATTGATRTTTAAACCCCATTTTTTAATGACTTATGGATTGGCCATTCATTCTCACTGAAATCGTTTTTGGAGTCATTTCTCTCTAATACACTYTTCTGCTCATTATTGTTTTTCATGGAAAAGGAAAGATGAATTGTTGAAGGAAAACAACCATGGTTGGTTGACTATAATTAATTCCTGATTATTCCAAAAAGAGAGGGATTCCTATGGGCATCAGAATAATGGTGGTTGAGAAATAATTGTCCATAGTTGAGAATACTGAGAGTTTCCAACATTGAGATTTCCTGACCAGAAGCACTCAAGACCTAGAAAGAGGTGGAAAACCTAAGGGATTTTGTGGTAGTGAAAAGGGTTCATGTTTTTGAGTGGTGCAGGATTAGGGGATAGAGATATGATAAACTGGATTTTTTGTCTGTTTGAGAAAGCCATGAGAGCTTGATTGCTAACTAGTTTCGGAAACTGAGTGTTGGTTGGAGATCTATCCTTGTGGATTCATAACCCTCGCTTAGTGGTGACCTTCTATTCATACTTGGAACAACAGTGTCTAAGGTTGGGTGGAATGTCCTTGGTCTACAACGCGTTTATGATAGGATTTATTAAAGATAATTTATCTCTATCATGTTTTCCTCTATATTTATATTCCAATTTGTATTAATTATTATCTTTGGGATATGATGTGTTTATCTTATGTTTTCATGCTTTTTATTGTTTTGCATGTCATATGGATCATTTATTTTATGGTATCATGAATCTTGATTATTGCATGTGGTTATTTCATGTGTCTTCATTAATTAATTGGTGTCATAATATCGAATCAGCCCAAGAGCATAGAGAAAATTGTTTTGAGTTTTATTGATCTCAGTACGTTACAATCAATGTTTTTGTAGTAACCTTACAATTCACATAGTTTTTCCCATCTAACTTAGTTGATTCATTTAGGTAAGAATCAACTAGTGTATTTTCCATATTTAACACAATAAAACATAATTCCCACAATTCCTAAATGAAACAATCAACAAACTTCTTAAACAATTCTTTAATTACCTTCAACTCTTTAGTTTCTTGTTTTTCTCGCTTGGAGGCAATGATTTGAATCACAAAAAACTCCCTCTTTCTTCCACATGTTTTTTCTTGATAGTTTCCTCTTTACATCGACTTCCTAACTCCTGTATGTGTAGTGTAGTGGAAACTTTATGACGATCTCTTCAAAACAACTTACACGATAACACATTGTAGCTATTTTTGGGCATCCTCCTCGGGGCCACACGACTCTTCAACAATCACATATTCTTAATAGCGATGGCTCTCTTACTCTATAGCGCTATCCTTTCAACATGGTGACTTATTTTAACTGTAATGATCTTCCATGCATGAAATACACAAATTTAACCCACATGTTTACTCACAAAGACGACAAAAACATTTCTGTGATATCAAACCATTTTAACTGCAATGATCTTCCATGTAGCAAATACACAAATTTAACCCTCATGTTTACTCACAAAGTACTCACAAAGAGCACACAAACTAACGTAGAAGTGAGATGAATTATCACACACAAAAGTTAACTATTTTCTCGAAACAAGTTACATTTATAGAGGAATCATTTGATCTGACATATTCCTAAACTTATGGTGGATATGAAATAGCTAAAATAGTAATACTTTGTCAAATAAAATTGGAATTCTCTACCAAATTAACAATTATTCATTTGTAAATTTATTCTAACTGCTGGTATCAACTTTACAAACAGTTACAGTTACAAACCATTACAATATGAGGTATTTTGGATTTTCTTATTTTCATGATGCACCATGATGCACAGCTTAGTGTGCAGATTGGCCTAGAAAAACAAGGTTTGAAACATGGAGTAATGTTAATATCAATCTTTATGGTGGGACAAAAAATTGTTTGACATAATTACGGTTGTTTTAGTTTAGACATGTAAATTAATATGATAAGTTTTTTGTTTCTTATGTACGTTAGTATCTTATTATAGGAGATTGGACATGAATGTGGATTTAAACTTGTCATATTTGTTGTATAAACATGCCAACAAGCAAGTTTAAATTCTCCACATTTCACTTATGGTTGGGATATGTTTACCATAACTTTGATTCTATGAAGTCATTAAGTTTCCGGTTATAATCATATGAAACATGTGCAATGTAAAATGGTATTGAAACAACGTGACATGATAAATACTTTGATACATGAAATGATTAATAAACATATTTAAATATATTTGTAATTATTAATTTATATATATATATTTGTTATTTTTTATTTTGATATGTAGTTATTATTTTATAGATTAATATAAATGATGTGTAATTTTTTTGTGTTCAACATGAAGTTTATAAGTAACATTTAAAAAAAATATTAATAACTAAAACAATATTTTTTTAGTGTAGAGGCGTTTTCTATAACCCATTATAAGGGAGATGTGCAATTCCTTCCATACTCAACATAGACTCGATACATAGTATTGAAAACAAAATTCATAATATTAAATGTTTCTAGACCACTTTCACTAATTTTTATAAATATATAAAATGATGGAAAGAAAAATATTTCTTATTATAGATGCTTTCTACACCTTAATATAAGCGAGACGTTTAATTCTTTCAGATCTTAACATAGAGTTGACAAGTATCATATAAAAAGAAAATAAATAACAAAAAATATTGAATATCATGTCTTTATCAATTAAAAGTAAAAAAATTCTTATGATTAAATTCTTTTGAAAACATGTGAATGACATGTGTCTTTATCTTTTTCTCTTTAAATTTTTATAATTTACCCATAACCTCTTTCATATAATTAATCTTCCTTCTTTTCTTTTAATCTAAAATCATTCATTTTTTCCTATTTTTCATTTTTTTTTTTAATTTAGTAACTTTCCTCTGCTAATCGTTGGTTTTCTACTGCTTTCTTCACTATTTCTTCTCACACGTGAATTTTTCTTTAATAAAGCTCACCTCCTCAACACATTTCTCTCTCCAATAGCTCAAACTTTTATGCATTACTCTATGAAACGTTCAAATATGGTGTCTCCTCCTCAACACATTTCTCTCTCCAATAGCTCAAACTTTTATGCATTACTCTATGAAACGTTCAAATATGGCGTCTCAGTTTCACCAACTTCCCATGTGACTATCAAATTAATGATTTTACATAAAGCACTAACTACTAATACCTGCAGATGCATAGTCTTGGAGGTAATCGTCTTTTCCTTCATATTAATTGCTAGAATGCAGAAATTGCAACTCTGGAGAGCTTGTGATTCCCTTACATGCTCTTGGTCAACTCCTTCCTCACTATACTCAATTTACCTTGTTGTTTCTCTTTTACTACTCATTACAACTATTTTTTTTCTATGACAATTAACAATTCGGATTTCCTCTTTGTTTTTTTCGACTGTCTTTTCAATTAACAATTCCGATTAGTGCACATCACTTCAGGAACGATCTTCTATTGTGTTCATCTTTCGTTGAATTCTTTCTCGCCATAATCCGTTTATGTTGTTTGATGTGTTCACTCTCAGGCTGCATGTCTGATTTTGTATCATCTATTACATACTAGAAGGATCAAACAATCTAACACCACCGCTCATCCTACCAAATTCTCGCACAAAAGTGCTGGGTAAACCTCCAATGCCTATCTTCCTTGAGCCTAGCATAGGGGAAACCCTTGGCCCATTGGTTGTTTGAGCATAGGGAGATCTTGTTCTAGTGTGTTTAATGGGTACGTAGTTCAATAATAGAAAACTAGGTAGTGAAAAAAATCCAAATTAACATTCAAAAAGATATTGTTATAACTACAAACCTAATAAAACAACTTACATGGAGGATTCCATGATTGGGAAGGGGATTTGTATTTGGATCAGGCGATCAAGTTGCCTTACATGTATTGGTCGAAGGATTTGTTGTTTAATCTCTAGTCTGGCCCGACCCTTGTCCAAATAAAGCAACAAAAGAATTAGAGCCCAAGTCATTCCCACTATCTCCTCCCATTGTTGTTGCATTGAGAAACGACCCTTAAAATGTTTGATATATATGACTAAGCATATTAAAGATTTCAAAAAATAACTTAATGTTTCTCATGGCCCTGTTAGTATTTCTCATGGCCTCTAGCATGATTTTGGGATTCCTTACTGCATCCTAAGCCTTCTTGTCTAAGAGTGCCACGATCATGGGTTCCTTTCAATAATTTCCCGTACTTGTGGATTACTGATAATCAAGTTTCGCATCAAATCAGAATTGTTCATAAGGTTATGAATGGAAGGCATCAGCATGTTTATCGTTTCTCGAATCATGTTGGGTTTCTATCCTTGAACCTGTTGGAACTTAGGAAGTCATGCACCAAAAAAACTTGTCGTATTGTTCCCACCTATCTCATCTCCACCCAATCCATTTCCATGAAGTATAGGGAAGAGTAAGCTTCTTAGAATCCATCCATGAGATCCTCGATTGTTATTAGATGGTACTCCTTACACATGTGGTGTTGGCATTAACTTGTGTTACCCATTAACTAATCTTTTATGGTGGAAAATACTGCTAAGTGATAAATCCATAATGGTTCTCAAGGATCTAAATTTGATGAAAGACTAAAGTCCCATCCTAGTTAAGACTCCAGGAACCAATAATAAAAATCATGTAGGTTATATTAATCACAATATAAATAGGAGAGTTGAAACCTCAAATTACCCTATCCAAATGAATCATGGTTCATTATAATGGCAATCACAACATGTTACAAGGTTTTCTTAATCCAAAATCAACACATAAAATATGAGTGCACAATAAAGCCTCACATGAAATGAAAATATACCTCAAATTCTCCATTAAGCTTGCCAAAATGTTCTACAAAGTATCCCAAGAAGAGAGCTCCTAAATACCAAAATTCTCCACCCTTTACAATATAGAGAGAACTATCTTTATAGAGTGAATCTCTTCTTTTATACAATAAAATATTCTAATTCTATGGAAAGGAAAATAAATATTATAATAATGAATTAATTAGATCTCTTCTCAATCCATCCACCGTTCACCATGTTACAACATGTAGACATTAGCCTCTCTAAAGAAATTTTCCCTCATCCAAAAACATGAGTAGTATGCACCAAATAATTCTCATGAAGGGGACACATCACCAAAAATAGGAATCAATTTGATTCAAATGCCAAGTGTCCACATGGAATGTTCCCTCGAAGAATGTGCATGCATGAAACCACTCCACAAGTGTGAATTCCAAGGAAGCCAACTCCATGGATGAATGTGCAAGCTGCCAAGAGGATAGAGCATCCACAACAAAGTATGTGATCAATTCTTAGCCTCTCCTTGCCTTACCATTTCTTTCCTTTGTTTCATAGCCTTGCCTTTTCTTTTCCTTACCTTGGGTTCCGTTACTTTGCCTTTTCTTGCTTTGTCTTTCCTTTCCTTTCGTTTCCTTGTCTTGATTTTCCATGCCATTACATGCCATTCCTTACCATGTCATTCTTTGCCTTGCCTTGACTTTTCATGCCATACCTTGCCTTGCCTTATCATGCCTTTCAATAACTAAACCTATACTTATACCTAGAACTTTCATTCCCATGCCTTCCCATGATTTTCCTTGCCATGCATTGCATTGCCTTGCATTTCCTTGTGATAAATATACCTACACCNACCTAGAACTTTCATCCCCATGCCTTCCCATGATTTTCCTTGCCATGCATTGCATTGCCTTGCATTTCCTTGTGATAAATATACCTACACCTATATCTAGGCCTTCCCTTTCTATGCCTTCCCATTCCTTTCCTTGCCTTTCCATGTCTAGCCTTTGCTTGCCTTGCATTTCCCTACCTTGCCTTTCATTTCCCTATTTTTCCTTGACTTTATATGACATGCCTTGCCTTGAATTTCCGTATTTTTCCTTGAATTTCTATGGCATGCCTTTCCATTCCATGATTTGCCTTTCCATGTGATGTCTTTAATTACCTTGTGTTGCATTGCCTTGCCTTCTATTTCCTTAGCTTTCCATGCCATGGGTTTCCTTGCCTTGCCATGTCTTTCCATGAGATGTAATGGCATGCATGGTCTTTCCATGCCATGCCTTTCCATGACTTTCCTTTCCATGCCATACCTTTTCATGCCTTGCCTTTCCATTCCATGTCTTTCCTTTCCATGCAATGCCATTCCTTTCCTTGGCATGCCATGTATTGAATTGCCTTGACTTTCCATGTTATTCCTTTCGATTTTATGCCATGGCATGGTTTTCCTTTCAATGCTTTTCCTTTCCATGTCATCCATTTCCATGCCTTGATTTTCCTTTCCATTCCATGCCATGCCATGTCATGCCATGCATTTCCATGCCCTGTCCTTCCTTTCCCTGTGAAGAATTTCTATGCCATGCCATGTCATGCCATGCCTTTCCTTGCCATTTCATCCCATGTGATTCCTTTCACTGACTTTCCATGCCATGACATGCCTTTCCATGCCATGCCATTCCATGCCATGTTTTCCCTTGCCATTCCATGCCTTGCCTTTCCATGTCATGCCTTGCATTGTGTGATCTTCAATCCCCACCACTCACCATCACTAGGTGTGAAGCTGTTCATTTTTACTTGCACATAAATGCACACCTCCCACCACCTACATACCCTTTGGATATAAGACACTTGTCTTTACTCTCCAACTCGTAGATACTAGGCATTGATTCCACTCAATATCTTTCCACATCCACCACATACCCTCACATTGACTAAAAATGTTTATTTATATATTCACAAATACACATCTCTCTATCACACCATTCCCACCTCTTACATAACCTTCTTATATAAGACACATGTCTTCACTCTTCTAATTCATGGATATTAAACACTAGTTAAACTCAATGTGGATAGTGTTTCTTCTACTCATAATATGGATTTCCACCTCCATCAACTATGAAGTATGAGGTGAATATATTATGATCACTTGAGTGTGTACCTTTTCTAGGTGTTATAGTTATGTTTGGTCATTCTTGATCAATGATTTTATGTTTGTAATAGATGTTATGTTGATTATTTATTTATGATCATTTCTCCATTTAATTTATAGATTTTTTCACTTAGCTTGATTTTTGTGAGTTTTCTTTTGAAAACTAGTGAGTTATGTTGGCATGTTTTATAGACAGCGTATGCTTGTCATTGATGGCAAGTACAACAATGATGATGGATTGAGTACAGGTATGATGTGCCAGGAGGGAAACAAAACTATTTTGGGAAGACGCAATAGAGAAAGATCGTGAAGACTAGAAGAGATAGCGCAGAGATGCACACAGAGTGCAGTGTATGTGTGTTTGTCATTGAAGGCAAAGATCATGACCAGCTGCACAATGATGATCGCATGGCAAGATCAGAAGCTAAATTCCATTTCGGGTATCAGGAACAAAGACTCCATTTCGAAGTTCTGGATACCGGGAGTTGGAGGAGTCAAGAGTCGAGACTCTTCATCACAGGGGTCTCGAAGTGCCGAAATATGAAAYGCCGAAAATCCTAAAATAGGCACATCGATCGGAGTTTCAGATACCGGGAGTTTCTAGGAGTCAATATTCGAGACTCTTAATCACAGGAGTCTCGAAGTGCCGAAAAGAGAAACGCCGAAAATCCTGAAACAGGCACATCAACCAAAGTTTTGGATACTAGGAGTTCTAGGAGTCAAGAGTCGAGACGCTTCATCGCAAGAGTCCTGAAGTGCCAAAATGAAAAACACCAAAAATCCTGAAACAGGCACATCAAATAGAGTTTTGGATACCGAGAGTTGGAGGAGTCAAGAGTTGAGACTCTCCATCACATGAGTCCTGAAGTGTCGAAATGAGAAACACCAAAAATCCTGAAACAGACACATCAACTGGAGTTTTGGATACCAGGAGTTGGAGGAGTCAAGAGTCAATACTCTTCATCACAGGAGTCCTGAACTGCCGAAATGCGAAATGCCAAAAATCCTGAAACAGGCACATCGACCGGAGTTTCGGATACCGAGAGTTGGAGGAGTCAAGAGTCGAGACTCTTCATCACAGGAGTCTCGAAGTTCCCAAATGAAAAATTGTGAAAGCGTTGTATGGATAAGC
>JASDQU010102411.1:144753-160906 GCA_032191745.1 Picea mariana
AGAGAAAAATTTGAAGTGGCAGTGAACAGCCTGATGAACAGAAGTGTGGCACATTGAAGAGATAGCAGAGGCACTATGCATGGAGGAAGAAGAAGGTGCACAGATAGTATAAATACGTAGAACGAAGAAGAGATGGGTGTTGATGTTGAGAGGGATTTATGTGCGTAGAAGGAGGTAGAGTGCAGCAGCCAAAATGCATAGAATAAGAATGGTGAATTGAAGGGATATGGCGCACAGAGCATGAAAGGAAGAAGAACATAAAGTGTAAGGGGAGTGTGCAGGAAGACACTGATGCAGGTAGAGCAGAGTAGTGTAGAAAAACAGTGATAAGATCGGTAAGCCATTGATAAATATTGTATCATTGTGATAAACTTATATATAACAAACTTTATATTTAAGGGTGGTTGGGAGGTGCTAGGGAGGAATGTTGTCCTTAGAGGTTCAAGTGGGTGCTTGAACACATGGGGTTGTAGCTAGAAAAACCAGGGTGGCAGGGTGGTGCAAGGGAGAACATTGGTTCTCTGATATACAGGTCGGTGCCTGTGTAACTGGAAGTTGGTGCTTCCATCCAGTTGGTAATAGAACTCTTAGGAATTTGGTTATTCCTTCTAGTGGGTGCTAGAGAAACTAGGGAGTCGGTGCTTCCTTCTAGTGGGTGCTAGAGAATCCAGAGAGTTGGTGCTCTCAGCAAGTAGCAGCTTACAAAACATAGGTTGTAGCCTCATTATGAGTTGGTGCTCATAAGTATGATAATGTACATAATGTAACGATTACTTATCATATAAAGAAGAAGAGTTTTTTACCCTTTATGGGTTTCCTTAGGAAATATCTGTCTCTGTATATTTCATATGTGTGAATGATGTTGAATGTTCTATTGCTTACTTCCATGTATTATTGTGATTGGCATTAAGTGTTCTGCAAAGAGCTTAAAATAAGCATAATTTTTTAAGCATGGTAACAATTGATTCAGCCCCCCCCTCTCAGTTGTACAACAATTGGTATCAGAGATGACCCCTTTTATCTAAGGGTAGATCCTAGAGCTTAAACATGTCAATCCATGAAGGAAATTCAACCAATAAGGCCCCTCTGTTCAATGGAACAAAATTTCCCTTATGGAAAGTTAGAACGAGAACCTACATAATGGCTTTAGGTGCATATGTCTGGGATGTGGTAGATACTAGTTATGTAAAGCTAGTTGTACTAGATAATAAGGATGAAAATCTATAATTTAGCTTCAATGCTAAGGCTATGAATGCTATCTTGAGTGGCCTTGCAGAAGTAGATTTTGTAAAAGTTATGCACCTAGGAACTGCCAAATAAATGTGGGACAAACTCATTAGAAATTATGAAGGTAATGAGAAGGTAAAGGGTGCCAATCTTCAAACGTACAGAGTACAGTTTGAATAGATGAAGATGAAAGAAGATGAAACTATTGGAAAATCCTTTCTGAGAGTTGAAGAACTAGTAAATGCAATGAAAGCACTTGGTGAAATAATCGAGGAACCTTCTTTAGTTAATAAAATTTTGAGATCTCTACCAGATAGGTTCAACTCGAAGGTCTCTGCTATCAAAAGAAATTAATGATCTAAAAACCTTGGATTTTGATCAACTTCTAGGAACATTGATTGCATATGAAATGAGAATAGTTAAATATAAACCCACCTCCAGAGAAACATCATTTAAGGTAGAGAAGATTGAGGATTGTGAGCCTAATGAAATTGAAGCAAAATTTGTGAAGAGACTAAAGAAGGGATCAGGAAAACACAAAGGTAAACTTCCTTTCAAATGTTTCAACTGTGGTAAGATAGGTCATTTTGCAAATAAATGTCCTCACAAAAGAGAGGATCAAACATGTGATGATGAGGAGAAGCACAAACATAGAAATTTCTTTAAAGATAATAATTTTAAGAAGAAAAGTCTTTGTGTAAACAATGATGATGATCCTTTAGATGATGAAGATAATGACTCCTCTATTGAAGATAAAATAAATTATTTTATTCTTATGGCTATGGGAGATCTTGATGATGAACACACAGAAGGTGAAATGGATGATGAAGAAGCTGTGGTGGATATGGAAGGTGAATTAATCAGTGCTTTGGAAGAAATTGACAGACTCAGAATTAAGAACAGAAAGCAAAAACAATTGTTGATACAGTTCAAGAAAGAGAGTAAACAACCTGATGAAGACTTTTCCCTACTAAAAGTGGAATTAGAAGAGGCAAATAAAATCGAAGACATTCTGAAACAACAATTATCAGAAAATAAGGCAAGATGTGAAGCTATGGAAAAAGAAGTAGTGAAAACCAGGAAAGAGTTGGAGAAGTTTCAAGCCTTGTATCATCAGAATCTGTCAAGTATCAAAGAATCAAAAGGATTAACCTCCATTCTAAATCAGTAAAGAAACCCAAAGTTGAATGTTGGATTGGGGTATGAAGAAGGATCAAGTAGTGATCATCCAAGTAATACAGAACCTATCAAGTTTGTCAAATCCTCAAACATTGACAACATTCACTCTGTAGAAACAAGGAAAGAAAATCATCTACCAAGAAGGAATGAAAGAAAAAGTACTAGAAGCGAATCTATAAATCAGAGAGATTATCGGCATGAAAGAAATCGACCTCGTCAAAGAAGACATACTTTTTCAAGGTACAAAGGTTTTTTCTATGGTTATTGTTTTTCCTTCTCTAAATTTGGTCACAAAAATATAAACTATTCTTTAAGATTGAGATATGAACAATCAAGATATTCAACGAATAACCATCTTCCACAACAAAGATCGAGACAACCAAGCAACAAGCAATCTCAAACTATAAATCATGCGATGGGTGGGAAAAGGACGTTGGTTAAACATAACAATAGTTATGAGCATAACAATCGCTATGATCTTCTATTTAGTGAACTAGAATGTTACATATGTCATAACTATGGACATAAAGCTACAGATTGTCACTTAAGAAATTACAAGCTAGATTTGATCCCCACTGCTGAAAATGTCAAGGTTTGGAAGAAGAAAGAAGATGACAAGTGTGGGCTAGTGTTATCAGCCCAAAGACAAAAGAATCCCTGGTATATTGATAGTGGATGTTCCAAACATATGACTGGAGACAAAAGTAAGTTTCTAACTCTAAGTGAAAGCAAATCAGGGAATGTAACTTTTGGAAATGATGCACCAGGAAAAATAGAAGGTAAAGGAATGGTAAGTTTGAGTAATGGAAAAGGGAAAGCTCAAAATGTGTTGTTTATAGAAGGTTTGAAACATAATCTTATTAGTGTCAGTCAAGTCTGTGACCAAGGATGTGAAGTCTTTTTTACCTCTAAAGATTGTAGAATAAAATTTGTGAATTCAGGACAGCTAGTTGCAAAAGGGATAAGAACATAAAACAATGTCTATGTGTTAAAAGAAGAAAATGAAGAATTCCACTTAAGCAAGTATGATGAAAGTTGGTTATGGCATAAGAGACTTGGACATCTAAATTTTGACCACTTAATCAAGCTCAAAAATCTTGAGGTAGTAAAAGATCTTCCGATAATATCAAAGCCCGAAGATTCTATGTGTAAACCCTGCCAAGTAGGAAAGCTAACCAGGACATACTTTAAGTCTAAGAGCTCTACTTCAACAGAGAAACTACTGCAACTAGTTCATATGAATTTATGTGGACCATCAAGATGTAAGGCACGGGAAAAGAAAACTACTTCATGTTGATTATTGATGATTACTCCATAATTACTTGGGTTGCGTTTCTCAAGGAAAAAGATGAAGCATTCGAGAAGTTTAAAAAATTTAAGGCTTTAACTGAGAATCAAACAAGCAAGAGGTTAAAGGTAGTAAGATCAGACAGAGGAGGAGAATTTATGTCAAGTGATTTCAAGTAATTCTTTGATAAGAATGGGATCAAGAGAGAATACACAGTCTCAAGAACTCCACAACAAAATGGAGTAGTTGAGAGGCAAAACAGAATAGTGCAACAAATGGTTAGGTCAATGATGAATGAAAAGAACATTTGTCAAACCTATTGGGTAGAATCAATACACACAACAGTCCACGTTCTTAACAAAGCCCACCTCAGACCACAAAGTGACAAGACACCTTATGAACTGTGGTATGGGAGACCTATTTCAATCAAACACTTCAAACACTTTAGGAGTAAATGTTACATAAAGAATAATGATGAGAACCTTGGAAAATATGATGACATGGTTGATGAAGGTATCTTATTAGGGTATGCTAGAAACAG
The DNA here is from genome assembly GCA_032191745.1 of Picea mariana. Lineage (NCBI taxonomy): Eukaryota > Viridiplantae > Streptophyta > Pinopsida > Pinales > Pinaceae > Picea > Picea mariana. Next base: position 148,989 of record JASDQU010102411.1, read on the forward strand.
TAAAGGATATATATGCTATAATAAGAGGCTGCATAAAATGGTTGATTGTATTGATATAAAAGTTGATGAAGGAATCCCGGCAAGAGAGGTGTACAATAATGAGTCTTCTACAGAGGACACAGCTAAATCTGAAGATGAACAGGTCCAAGAATCAGAAAGCGAAGACTTTGAATCAGATGAAGACACAAATACTCAGAGAGACTCAAATCAGCAGACAACTTCAAATTCCTCCTCTAGAATCACTCAAAAGAATCATCCTGTAAGTCAGGTAATTGGTGAAAAAGAAAAAGGTGTACAAACCAGGAGAAATATAATCAACGACACCAAACAATTACATATAGCTTTCATATCCATGTTGGAACCCAAAAATTTTAATTAAGCTAGTAAATATGACCATTGGGTTAAAGCAATGAATGATGAACTTGATCAGATTGAGAAAAACAATACGTGGGAGATGGTTCATAGACCTGAAGGTAAAAATATCATTGGTTCCAAATTGACATTTAAGAATAAGTTGAATGAGCAGGGACAAGTTGTTAGAAACAAAGCAAGATTGGTCTGTAAAGGCTATGCTCGAATAAAAGGAGTGGATTTTGATGAAACATTTATGCCCGTAGCAAGATTAGAAGCTATCAAAATATTTCTTGCCTATGCTTATCATAAGAGGTTTAAAGTCTATCAAATGGATGTCAAGTCAACTTTTCTAAATGGAGATTTAAATGAAGAAGTCCATATGGAACAACCAGAAGGTTTCAAACTGTCTTATAACCCTGACTTAGTATGCAAGATGAAGAAAGCTTTATATGGGTTAAAACAAGCCCCTCATGCCTGGTATCACAGACTGGATGCGTATCTCAAAGACAAAGGGTTCAAGAGAGGTACAGTTGACAACAATCTTTATATCAAAATAGAGGATAATGATTTTCTCATCATGTTGGTCTATGTAGATGACACCATCTTCGGATGTAATAAGGATTCATTGGTACAATGGTTTGCTTCTTCCATGGAGTCTGAGTTTGAAATGTCTATGATAGGTGAACTGTCTTTTTTCCTTTTTCTGCAAATTACTCAGAGGTCTGAAGGGATGTTCATTTCTCAAGAAAAATATCTAAGAGAAATGTTGAAAATGTTTCAAATGGAATATTCTAAACTTGTGGGCACACCTATGGTTACTAGATGCAAATTAAGAAAGGATGATGACTCACCTGTTGTTGATCAAAGTTTATATAGGTCAATGATAGGCAACCTGCTGTACATCACAGCATCTTGCCCAGGCATAATGCATGATGTTGGAATGGTAGGAAGATATCAGTTTGCACCTAAACAGAGTCATTTGCTAGCTATCAAAAGAATATTCAGATATTTGAAAGAAACAATGAACTATGGCCTATGGTATCCTAAGAATCATAATTGTCAATTATTAGTCTACTCAGATGTTGATTGGGCTAACTGCATGGATGAAAGGAAAAGCACGAGTGGAGGTGCATTCTTCTTAGGAGATTCTCTAGTAGCATGGTTGAGTAAAAATCAAGGTTCCATTTCTTTTTCAACTACAGAGGAAAACTACATTGTAGCTGCTACCTGTTGCACTCAGTTATTATGGATGATTCAGACACTTGCAGACGTGGAGGTAAAATACACTACACAGATCCCAATTCATTGTGATAACACTAGTGCCATCAGTGTGTCCAAGAATGATGTATTCCACTACAAGACCAAACATATTCCCATAAAATACAATTTTCTGAAAGAGTAGGTCACCAATCAGATTGTTCAGGTCCATTACATTCCAACCATAGAACAAATTGCAGACATCTTTACTAAACCCCTAGCCAAGACACCATTTGAATATCTCTGACAGAAGTTGAGTTTCATCCCGTCTCACACCTAAGAGATTCCATCCTGTTCAGGGGAGTTTGTATTGATTGAATATCTGATACCTCCGAAAAATACTGCAACATCTGAAGGGGAGTGTGTTTTCTTTGACATTGATGTCAAAGGGGGAGAAAAGAACAGGTCTGGGTGCCTTTGTTGCCATCAATGCCAAAGGGGGAGATTGTTGGCATGTTTTACAGATAGTATATGCTTGTCATTGATGGCAAGTACAGTAGCGATGATGGCTTGAGTACAGGTATCATGTGCCAGGCGGGCACCAGAACTATTTTGGGAAGATGCGGCAGAGCAAGCTCGTGAATACCAGAAGAGATAGTGTAGAGGTGCACGCAGAGTGCAATGTATGTTTGTTTGTCATTGAAGGCAAAGATCACAATCAGTAGCACAACGATGATCACATGGCAAGATCAGAAGATAAATTCCATTTCGGGTATAAAAAACAAAGACTCCATTTCGGAGTTCCAGATACTGGGAGTTGGAGGAGTCAAGAGTTGAGACTCTTCATCACAGGAGTCCCAAAGTGCTGAAATGCGAAACGTCGAAACTCCCAACACAGGCACATCGACCAGAGTTTCAGATACCGTGAGTTTTAGGAGTTAAGAGTCAAGACTCTTCATCACAGGAGTCCCGAAGTGCCAAAATGCCAAACACCAAAAATCTGAAAACAGACACATCAATCGGAGTTTCAGATACCGGGAGTTGGAGGAGTCAAGAGTCGATACTCTTCATCATAGGTGTCCCGAAGTGCCGAAATGTGAAATGATGAAAATCCTGAAACAGTGACATTGACTGAAGTTTCGAATACTGGGAGTTGGAGGAGTCAAGAGTCAAGACTATTCATCACAGGAGTCCCAAAGTGCCGAAATGCGAAACACCGAAAATCTCGAAACAGGCACATCAACCGGAGTTTTGGATACCGAGAGTTGGAGGAGTCAAGAGTCGAGACTCTTCATCACAGGAGTCTCAAAGTGTCATAATGTGAAATTTTGAAAGCACTGTATGGATAAGCGCATGGTCACCACTGGTGGTCACATCGTCGAAGAGATGTAGAGAAGAGTTGAAACATTTGAAAGGCATTTTACCTTTGTATTTTCCCAATCCCTTCTTCAGTCTCTTCACAAATTTTGCTTCAATTTCATCAGGCTCAGAATACAAAGGTACGCTTATATGTTGTATGCTTATATGCCTTCTTGCTTTTTCGATGAGTCAATATGGGAGATGTAGGGTATCAAGTGGTATTTTATAGATTACACTATGATACTCATGGCATTGGTGTCACCATCTCTGAACTTCTTCATAACTGCAACGTTCTGTGGTTCGTTCTCTTTTCCTTCTTCAAACTCTAGTTCCACAATCTTACCTTTCATGATATCCAACAATTTATTCTTGGCAAGGATGAGGTAAATCCTTGTCTTCTATGCTCTAAAGCTAGAGGGTCCATCTAACTTGTTCTTTGACTTCATAGAATAATTCATGGTTGCTTTGACTTGGTCAAACCCTAGATTTGACGACAAACTCAAACTTGACATCTTGGCTTACTAAGAGTACCAGGAGATGCTCTATGCTAGGGTGCACTGATCTGTCCATGGATTAGTTCAATCTCTTCACTTAAGGTGTCTCAACGAGACGATTAGGGTTTTTGCACGTGCACCTGCTAGTAACCCTAGCGACAATGCTTTGGTTATTGTTCCTGCTAGAAACCCTAGCGGCAATTCTTCAACGAGATTAATATCCTTCTAGCTATGTTTCCTTCTAACGGTTAGATTGAAAGAAGGAGGTGTGGGCCCATAACCTGTTAGAATATAATGGATGTGCTCATTTTACCATTGATAATATCTCTATTGTCACCCAACCATAGGCCGAAGCCACCCTCCAAGCACCTTGACCTTGACAGAGAATCACTCCAGAAGCAAACCCTAGTCTAGATAGCCAAACAAAGGATAGTGCACCTTTCCCCAAGGATAGCACACCAAAAAGAGATGATCAGAGAGTCCAAACCCTAACCAAGAGATAGTCCAAGCCAAACGTGATTTGTTAGTTGCAGCATCTGCAATGGCATCTCTCCTCAAATCTGCGCACAAGACTAGGCACTGCAGTGTGCACAAGTTGTTTCTCTGCAATTCTGAGACTGCCTGCCAGAATGAGAACTAGCCTCATGTATTTATACTAATTTTGGCTAACTGCCTGGGCCGACTTCTCATTCTGGGTATCTTTCTATTCAATATATATTATTATTTCTGGTTGAGTTCTTCTCTTAGAGGCTAATAACCTAATATAAATTATCTTCTTGAGCCGACAAGTCTTCTAGGGTTATTGGCCAACTCATTAGGGTTTCTTCTTTCTTCCCGGAGTATTCTATCCTCGTCGGGTTTACACGTGGAGGTAAATACCTCCCGCAGCTACCATAATATCAACACTAAGAAAGATAAAACACGCATAAAAAAACAAATCAATCATACACTTGACACAATGATTTATGTGGAAACCCAAATCATCCTCTTCTCACACACTCACTGCTCCTATATCGCATTGTACTCTACCTCTATGGGTATGCTCATATATATAACATCTATCACTTAGTTAAACAAACTGAGCATTAATAGATCACACAGTTACAGGAGCAGTTCATAAATAGATTACAAGCATGTGCATGTGCATGTGACCGCATGAAGAAATTCATTAGTATGTTTCCAACAATATCCACCTTGACAACAATTTACCTGATATATCATGCCCTTAATTAATTCATCACCTCTCCTGCAAACCAAGAGAAGCCCAAGACCACCATAGCTTCTCTAACAAAATTGGTTTTGTAAACATGTTTGCACAATTCACTTTTGTATAGACCTTTTCTAGAGCCACTCCACCTTCATCAACAACTTGTCTTACAAAATGGTACTTAACAGAGATAAGCTTTGTCTTACTGTGATAAGCTAGATTGCTAGCCAGATGAATAACACTTTGACTATCACAAAATACTTTCACCTTGTTCTGCACCCTTCCAATATCACCCAACAGATCCTGTAACCAAATTGCCTCCTCACATGCATGTGAAGCAACCATATACTTTGCCTCCATAGTGGATAAAGAGACTACATTTTGAAGCTTTGACATCTAACTAATAGGTCCTCCTGCAAGAGTAAAGACATATCCTAAAGTGGATCTCTTTTTTTCCAAGTCAGCTGCAAAATCTAAATCTACATAACTGCAAACTAAGTCTATGAAACCATCATAGGTGATAGAATAACTTCTTGTGCCTCTAATATATCGAAGCACCCATTTCACTACTTCCTAATTCTCTTTTCTTGGATTTCCCATGTATCGACTAACAACACCAACTGCATGTGAAATATCTAGTCTAGTACTCACCATTGCATACATCAAACATTCCACTGCAGTAACATATGGTACACGAGACATATAATCCTTTTCTTCGTCATTACTAGGACATAAACTTGAAGAAAGCTTGAAATGGGAAGCCAAAGCGATCTATACGGGTTTCACATTATTCATACCGAATCTCAAAAGTATTTTCTCCACATACTTCTGTTGTAATAACCACAACTTACCATTTTTCCCGTATCTATGTATCTCCATGCCTAATATTTGTTTTGTTGGTCCTAGATCCTTCATGTCAAATGCCCTAGCCAACTGAGCCTTTAACATGTTGATATCAACCATGATTTTCCTGGCCACAAGCATATTGTCAACATTTAGCACCAAAATAATGAACATGCCATTTTCCAACTTTTTAAAGTAAACACAATGATCATATTCACTTCTTGTAAAATTTAGGCTCACCGTGAAGGAATCAAATTTCTTGTACCATTGCCTGGGAGACTATCTCAGGCCATACAAAGACTTCTTGAGTTTTCAAACAAACCTCTTATTGCGATCCTGAACAAAACCTTCTGGTTGTTCCATATATATATCCTCATATAAATCTCCATGTAGAAACATTGCTTTAACATCTAATTTCTCTAATTCAAGATAAAGTAAAGAAACTAGTGCCAACAAAAAAAGAACTGAAACAAGATTCACAATTGGTGAAAATATCTCATGAAAATCAATACCTTCCCTTTGAGAATACCCTTTTTCTACCATTCTTTCTTTATACCTTTTTCCTTTATCGTCAACACCCTTTTTCAGTTTGTAGACCCACTTGCAGCTGACAACATTCATGTCCTTTGGAAGTTCTAGTAGGTCCCATGTTTTATTCCTCTCTAAGGCATCCATTTGTTCTTTCATAGCTTTCTTCCATTGAGCACTTTTAGATACCTTAATTGCTTCTTGAAAACAACTAGGTTCTCCATCAATAGAAACCAAAGCCACAGATGAAACATAATTGTCACACCTTGTAGGAGGATTCCTGACTCGTGAAGATCTCCTCAGAGCTTGTTGAGGCATATCCTCAGTTTCCTGGATATTTTTTGCATGTTCATCTTCTTCTTCTGGAATTTCTTCATGCTCCTGCCTTTGTGAAGATGGTTGAGTTTCCAACTGAATTTGTTGAATTTTTTGTACCTTCTCTTATGTAACTTCAACATCTACCAATTCTGATTTTAAGAGTGAGGATTCATCAAAAACTACATCATTACTTAAGATGAGTTTGTGGGCAGTAGAATCCCACAGTCTGCACCCCTTAACTCCATCACCATTACCAACAAAGACATATTTCTTTGATCTAGGATCTAACATAGAGCATTGATATTGAAAATAAGAGCATAAGAATCACAACCAAATATTCTCAGATTTGAAAAATCACATGAACGACCTGTCCATACCTCTTCTAGAATCTTATAGTTTATTGCAGTTGATGATGTAAGAACTATTTCTGCCCACAATTCATGCTGCATCTTGGCATTACTGAGCATGTTCCTTGCTCTCTCTAGAAGATTCCTATTCATGTGTTCATGCACACCATTCTGCTGAGGAGTACAAATCGTGGTTTTATGTCTTTCAATCCCATCTTCCATTCAATAGTTCTCAAGTTCCAAAGATGTGAACTCAACTCCATTATATGTCATTGAACACTTGATTGAACTTTTAGTGCCTTTTTTAACCAAATCTCTGAATTTCTTAAAAGTAATAAATACATTAGATTTTCTTTTAAGTAAATAGACCCAAACATTTCTAGAGTAGTCATCTATAAATGTCACATAATATGATGATCCTCCAAAATAAATTGTAGGGGATGGTCCCCAAATATTTGAATTAAAGTAATCAAGGATACCTTTGCTTATATGCCTTCTTGCTTTAAACTTATCTCTACATTGTTTTCCAAAAACACAATACTTGCAGAAATTCAAATTTAGAAACTTCAAACTTGGAAGTGACTTATGATCAACCAGTACCTTAAGCCCTCTCTCGCTCATATGACCCAAACATTGATTCCATAAATGAACAAAATCTCTTGCATCTTTAGATGCTACCATTTCCTTATTTAGTTCTATCCTTCCTTCAAGATGATAAAGGTTCCCTATCCTCTTTTCTTTCTTGACTACTAAAATGCCTTTGGACACCTTTAGTACTCCACCTTGAGGGGTACACCTGTAACCAATAGAATCTAGAACCCCCAAAGATATCAAGTTATTTCTTACTTCGGGTACATGTCTTACATCTATTAATGTTCTTACAGAAACAACATGCATTCTAATTTGGATGCTACCAACTCCAATAATTTTACAAGAAAAATCATTTCCCATAAAAACAACACCATCATCAATAGATTAATAAGTTGAGAACCAATTTCTATGAAGACACATGTGGTTCGATGCACCAGAATCTAACAACCAATGCTAATGTTGATGTGAAACATCATAAGTAGACAATACCTCATCAACCATACATGAACCTGCACCTGAATTTGTTTCAACTACATTAGCTTCCTTTGCTTCTTTTGTGGAGTCCTCCTTAGTTGCAATTTGTCTTTTCCATCAATCCTTCTTCAGATGCCCAGATTTTCACAGAACCAACATTTATACTTACTCTTCTTTCCCTTTTATTTAGACCTTGATGTACCCCTATGACTTTTCTCTCTTTTTGTAGATCATCCTCTGACAACCATTGCGTCTGCTGTAGAGTTTTCCTTATTGGATTTCTTCCTCATTTTCTCACACAACAGAGCTCCCACAACAGTGTCATAATCAATGAAATTTGTTGTGTTAAACCACACAGTTGTAACCATATGATCCCAAGACTTAGGAAACAAACACAGTGGCATAAGAGCCTTGTCCTCATCATCAAACTTTAGTTCCATAACAGTTAATTGAGAAATCAAAGTATTGAAGACATTCAAGTGATCAACAATTTTTGTACCTTCTTTCATTCACAAGATGTACAATTGTCTCTTTAAGAAGATTCTATTTGAAAAATTATTTTTCATATAAAGACTCTCCAGTTTGGTCCACAAACCCTTTTTTGTCGTCTCTTCAATGATGTTAAACAATATCTCATCTACTAGACACATACGAATAGTACTGAGGGCCCTTGCATCTAGATCCTCCCATTCGTCGTTTGTCATGCTTGCCGATTTCTTTGACCTTCCATCCAAATCCTTTTGCAATCCTTGTTTCACAAGCAGATCTCGCATTTTGAGCTTCCATAGCACAAAGTTATTCTTACCACTGAACTTTTCAATGTCAAACTCGAAGCTCTGCACTTTCATCATTTACATAAACTACTGTCCAAAAAACAACTACCAATCTTCTTATAATAAAGACACAATGATAGAATATAGTTGAAAAAGGATTTATTCCAAAATATATATTTAATATATTTAAAAAATTACTTTTAAAAGGTCCACTTCTTAATATAATTAAAAAACCCTTTTTAACAAGTCCACTTCTTAATATATTTAAAAAAGACTTTTTAAATACGTTATCCTCCAACCACTTAAATAATCCTCCACCACGTTTTATGCCCAATGAGAAAAAGGTTCGACCATGCTTAATGAGACAAAAAAAAAAAAACCAAAACCTTTAGTTCTTATATCATGTGAATCTTTTATTTAGCCTTAAACTTTTTGTTTTTGTTTTTGACGATCGTCGCACCCTATATGAGGATCACGACGATTCCTTGTATGAGGATCACCTATAGTGATTAAGAAATCATCGCAACCTGTATGAGGATCACGACGGTTCCTATGTATGAGGATCACCTGTAGTGATTAAGAAATCATCGCACCCTGTATGAGGATCACCTGTAGTGATTAGAAAATCGTCGCACTATGTGAATGGGTAGTCTATGACAATTTGCACTCAAATCGTTGCACCATGACAAACTTTCTCCTGCGACAACGTCGCTCTGTGACCAATGTGCTTCGTGTGATGATGTCGCACTGTGTGTTTTGTGTGGCCTATGACGATTCCACACTTTTTGAAAATTTTGTATGTTTGCGTGCTATGTCTACACTTTCCCATAGGGGACGACCCACGGCAATATAATAAAACCTGTCCTCGGCTGTCCACTTCCACTTGGCTTGGCTCAACTCTTTGATCCAACGACCAAATTATTTTCTCCTTCGCTCTCTGCTCCTTCAACTCAATGCTCTGATACCACTTGTTAGGCAGTGGAAGAAAAACATAACAAACATAATAGAACATAAACTAAGAAATATAAAACACGCATAAAACCAAGCACATCAATCATATACTTACACAATGATTTATGTGGAAACTCAAATCAGGAAAAAACTGCGGGCAATGATTATCGGTCTTCTTCTTATTCAAGGGAAAACTGCAATAGTCTTCATAGGCATACAATCATTCTCTCCTCACCCATTCATTGCTCCTAGATCGCATTGTACTCTACCTCTATGGGTATGCTCGTATATATAACATCTATCACTCAGTTAAACAAACTGATCATGAATAGATCACACCATTACAAGATCAGTTCATAAATAGATTATATGCATGCACATGTGTATGTGCATGTGACCAGATGAAGAAATTCGTTGACATATTTCCAACATGTGTATATGCATGTTACTAGATGAAAAAATTCGTTGACATATTTCCAACACAGGAAAATATATATTGATTGTATATTTAGAAACAATGTCTTTAGAAGAAAATAGATATGTTTCAAGGCACCAAAATAAATATGACCAAGTAAATCTAACATGACTAGGAGGAGAAATTATATAATAGACGAATCTATGATTATCCCAAACTAAATCAAGAATGACGGGGAGGAGAATTTCTTTAATGGATCAATCAATCAATTTAAGTTAATGGTAGTCGATAATAGTTATTACATCAATAATAATTTGTTTCCCATCATGGCTGACCCGTCGAAATATAGTCACGATGATTTCATAGAGTATCTTGTCTCCACATTTGGTCAACAAGTAAGGGTGAGTTTTAAATAATAATAATAATAATAATCTATTTTTAAGGTCACGGCCAAGCCAACACACCAAATTGGTGTATGAGACCCTCTTTGTGGGAGAAGGGACCCCCCTCCGCCCAGCAATTTGACTAGTAAAGTCTACGAAAGTATACATATCCTACCCCCTCTCGATTTACAAAACCCTAAATTTAGTACTGTCATCATTGATTCTCCTCTAATTAATAATCATATTTTAACTTTTCTATATATAAAAAATGAGATAAATATTCATTATCATGTTGCTTTCTAATATAAAGGAGAACCAATGAACCAATATTTATTAAGATCGTATCATTTTTAAAGTTCAACAACTTACTGTATTATTTATTATCTCCACATGAAAATGGTATTTCTATGCTTTCGACTTAACTACATAAAATATTCACCCAAGACTGAATACGAACTCAATTCAAGTGGGAAAAGAAAATGGTATTTCTCGAGGTAACTGCATAAAATCTTCACCCAAGACTAAATACGAACTCAAATCACAGATCCTTGATAATCCTTGGTCATTATGTATACATTCCGGCAAGTGGTATCCAGAAGCTTAAGTTGAGATTCATCAACTGCATAAAATCTTCACCCAAGACTAAATACGAACTCAAATCACAGATCCTTGATAATCCTTGGTCATTATGTATACATTCCAGCAAGTGGTATCCAGAAGCTTAAGTTGAGATTCAACCATGTGATGAAGCTTTTGAGTTAGAAGAAGAGGTGAATAATGTTGTTTAGGTTAGTCGTAATTAGTGTGCTTTGAATTGTAATTAATTAATTATTTATTATTATGTTAGGATTACGGTTACTGTTATGTTTATTATGTTAGGATTAGGGTTAGTGTTATGTTATGATTAGGTTTTGTATTAAATATGAAAATCTTTTATTTAATACAAAATTATTTTAGGGTTATGATTAATATTATACTAAATTTAGGGTTTGTATCAAAATATCATTCCTTCTTATTTAATTCTATGATTAATATTATGTAGACTTAGGGTTTGTATCAAAACATCATCCCTGAAAATAAGAACAAATATAACCTAAATTTTTGTTCTTTCTAATGTCATAAATTGGTCTTCCTGCTAGGGTCATAGCCTATGGGATTTCATCAGCCACATTATTTGTGGCTGTGCTAGTTTACAATAAGCTAACTTTCCTTAACAGAACCAAAATTCAAAAAACAAATAGAAAAAAGTTAGAAGTTTCCCATTAATGGGTTTTGTCAGAGCCCATTTGTTGAGAGAGCATGAAGAGACCAATGTCAATGACGATGATGCCGAGAATTAACAGTGCAACTACTAGTCCATGATGGAGCATGATTCTCTCAATCCATACCACTTTTCATATTAACCCCGAACCATTAAGGATAATCAAAAGGCGCATGAGACCGAGCATACTTTGCGGAAGCGTGCAGATTACTCGTTATTCGACGAGAAAGAAAAAGAATAAGCAGAGAAAAGCTGAATTATTAGTGTTAATATTTAGTAGAAGAAGCTGCAACTCGCTTCCATGAGCAAGCTTGATTCCAGCTCTGTTGTCTACCAAACTAACGTCCACAAAAGTTGCATCTTTGGGATAAGCAGGTCCAGAACAAAGAAACTGGGCAATTTCATGGGTCAGAGGATGTATTT
>JASDQU010102411.1:167845-182093 GCA_032191745.1 Picea mariana
TATCAAAATAAACCGAAAGATAAAAACATTAATTTTGGAAGGATTATTAATATGAATATATTAGATAAAAATATATATACATTGCACAATCTTAAAAAGATTTTCTAGATAATTGAATCTGATTGTACAATTTAAATTTGCAATTTGTAAAAAATTGATAACGATATAGCATTATCTAAATAATATTAAAAAATAATTTTATATATATTTTTTTATATATAATAATAACACTTGATTCTGATTCATAAGTTAGTGGGAGGCAGTTCAATTAGAAAAAATCTTGATATGAAGTATTATGTCATAAAAAAATTTATTAACACTTGATCCATAACCCAAAAAACATAAATAGATAACTATAGAAACGTCATATAAAAGAATATTAAAATCTTCACAATTCCATTCTTATACACATGAAGTTCTTGACCATATGTACACAATATTCTCTTCGGTATTTTTGCCATACAGGCCCGGGATACTGAGAACAATTTTAAGAAAAAAACATATTCTATCTGTTATAAAATAATTACTTGTTACTGTTAGGTATTAAAATACCATACTGATGCGACTAGTATATAATAGTTGCACGGCCACACAACAGAAGCATATGGAACATGGAAACTTTTCGTGAACAAAGAGGGAGCACTTATGACTATTACAATAAGATACTAATGTTATTATTGCATTGAATATTATATTTGCTAGTGGCAGGACCACAAAATAAAACCATCTTCAAGGTGTCATAATTTTTAAAAATTGGAAATGGCATAACATTTAATTTAATTACGAAGAATTCATAAAAAAAAAAAATATTATTTAAATATTTATAATTTTTTATTTTTTAATGAATTTTTTCCATTTAAATTATTTTTAATGTTAAAATTATATATATATATATATATATATATATATATATATATATATATATATATATTCAATGTTAAAAGTGTTTAATGGTAAATTTCTTCATCATATAATAATATATTCGTCATTTTCTTATGTGGATGATTTTAATGGTTATCTCTACATATATTAATTTTAAACTTTTAATATATTTTTGGAAAGTATGTATTATTTAATGGTAAGTAGATTTTTATTTAATATTATATTAATAAAAATTATTTTAGAAAGTTTACTATCAAATTTTAAATTATTTGTAAAACATTATTTAAAAAAAAAAAAAAGTTTAAAATATAAATATTGGTTATTTAATTATTTAAATTTTAATATATATATGTGGTTATTTCATGATGATGATGATAATGGTTAACATCCACTTAGAAAAATTGGTGTATCATACCTTTAGAAAGGTAATAGATTATTTGGATTTCATTAGAATGTTATTTCAATGGTTGGAAAGCATTAGGAGAAGTGCTCCAAGATCATTATAATTTTGATGACTTTGGTTAGGAAGGTCACAAATATTTTGAAATTGAGATCTAATTTGGGTGTACCAAGGGCACTCTAGGAGAAATTTCTTTTCATATTCAACTCTTTGGGTGTCACAAAGGTGACATATTCTTTCATGCCATGGTGTTTTGGGAATTCTTCAATGCTCAGCTTCACTATACACCTCTTGATAATTAGTTCAAAGAGATACTTTTGATTTTCAAGTTTAGGATTAACCACCTCCTTATAGTATCTTAATTTTATTTTATCCTCTAATTTTGTATTGAGCCAAATATTTTCCTTAAATTTAGCTTGAATAATATTTTTAATATCATTTGTATTTTGTAGAATAACTTCTTCCTTTATTCCCACGTAATTTATCCAAGATTTGTCATCATTATGCCATCCCCCTTTGAGCCGCTAGTGATTTTTTTTGGAGTATAAAGAAATTTTTGGGAGCTTTGTGTCATCCATCTTGTTTATATTCTTCTTGTACATTAAGTACTTAATCATAGATGTTCTCAATGGGGGAATGGCTCACTTTTATGAGGAGGATAGGATAGGATAGGGTATATTGCCTTTGATTTTGATATTATAAGTGATAAAATTCTTTTGGATATTTCTCAAGGATTCTTGGTAAATACTGCATCCACAAACCTCACATCCATATAAGATCAAAAGAGTGAAAAGATTCTCGAAGAGGAGATTTTTCTTATCCCATATCCAAAGGTATGCTAACATACAATTATTTTCAATCCCATAATAAGATTCCTACTCTCCATTTACCATTTTTCAATGTTATAGTTGCAATTGAGCTTACGATGAATATCTATTCCAATATACATGTATGAAGGTGCTTCCTACAAGTTATTGTTCTCATAGCCTAAACTATCATAGGCGATATTTTGGGATTTCATTATCATAAACTTCATTTTGTAGCAATTGTACACTCATTATCATACCAAGGATTGGAAATTCTACTTTTCTTTTTACATAACACTTTGATAGAGAAATTTTTCTTGGAGTTAGAGTTGGTGTCATAAAATTATGATAGAGATATTCAATGTTGTTCTTATATTATAGAAGATTTAAAACAATGTTTAAGTCCTTTAATAAGAGGTCGGATTTATCTTTAAAAAAAATTGCCTTTGCTTATCATAGTTCTCTTCAATGGGGTTTTTTTGCATGATTAAATTTAGAGTTACAGTTAGAGGTCTATGATTAGAGTCAGGATCATGGTCATTGAAAAGGTAAAAAATGACTATTTAGTTGTATACATGGATATCTAATATCACATAATCCACAACATTGCTACCCAACCCATGGATACAAGTCACATGATTAGATTTAGGCCACTTCATTAGACCATTGTAAATGATTAGATCTTGAGATACGAAAAACTTAATTAGCTCTGTACCATACAAATTCTTGGTTGGGTCTTTCGAATTACTTTTGTATCTATTGACTAAAACATGGTCCTCATCTAGTCATATAGGATTAGGGTTGGAATCATTCTTTAAGATAATGTCTTGATTAGTTGCAGTTCTAGAATCAAAGTATCCTAGGAGGAGGATACTACCCTCATTTCTTAGAATATAAATATCTTGTTCTGATCCTTTATATGGACAATTTCTATCTAGATTGTTTTTTGTATAAAAGGTAGAATTAATAAGTGCAAAATAACAAACTTCTACATATATTTTCTTATAATTAATACTTGAAATATCCAACCAAATGAATTGATTGAGAGGTTCTTTCTTATGAAGCCGAATGTGAGGGGAAATTTTTCTTGTTATGTAACAATATATGTTGCAAATCCCTTCATGAGATGAATTCTAGTTCCACGTTGACCACAATATAAATCGGTTTATGTTAGGGACCATAGATTCCTCATAATCCCAAGTTTCAACTACAAATGTAATGTGAGTTTCAGTTGGGATCCAACTTAATAGAGGCCCTTTATTCCAAGGAAATATCAGGCAGTTCGAAGAGAGGATCTAAAGTGTCCCAAATTGTTATTTATTGTTAAATTTTTGGTCTCTATCCCTAATAATATCTTTTTGGTTCGTAATTATTATTGATTTTCCTTCTTTCCTAGAGTCCTTTACCATTTAAACCTCCTTCCTTAATTTAGCTTGATCTTCTGGAATGAGGTCTTCATTTATAAATATTCCTGACCCTTTTGAGCTTGGAATTTTGTTGAGTATGTCATATTTATGGGAATTATTGTTTACCATGAACCTAATCAGCCTATCTTTATATCTATGTGCAAGTTAATGATGGTCTCTCATGAGACGTTGGTGGCAATGAAAACATGGAAAAACAACAATTACTTAACTTGGAGGGATTATTCAAAGTACTTTTACAATGAAATCGAATATGGTGTAAGAATATGAAATGAAGAAAATAGAATTAGATTTCGGAATATACAACTTTTATTGATATAAATTGTGAAAAACTATGTGAAATTTGAAATTTTCTAAAAGTGGTATGTTATTTTTTCCAGCAAAATATATGGTATATGGTTTTGTTCATCCAGGTGTTGAGTACCTTAACGATGGAATTTCATTCTAAAAACTTGTATAATTGTACAGAACCCATTTTTCTACTGTACAGAACCCATTTTTCTACTGCAGTGTATTTTTTTGGAAATATATAATATTAATTTTGTTTTTTTTTAAATTATGAAAGTCGTTATATCCTTGAAATTACAATGTCTTTTGTTCGTGTAGGCTAAGAGGGTCTTAACATGATCAAAATAATTTATTTTTTTAGATCGCAGATATTTGTATCCTCTAGTTCGACATATAACTCATTTTACACACAATTAAGAGGACAACAATTTATAGCAGAAATAAGAGAGGTATGCATTTTAGGATTTTGATATATGTGAAGACAAAAATAGATTAAAAATAGTAAACAATATTAATTTAAAAAAATATATAAATTTAGAATCTGCATAGCCGACTCTATCTATGTTTGTAGTTTCTTTAACAACTGAATTGTGTAGCCTATAGAAAAATAACCTCAAAAACAAAGATATAGAGAGGTATTCACAAAAATGGAGGTTTTTATCGATTTGCAAACCAAACCACTAAGTTTGACATCCTTAATCTAAATTTTACGCAACCCAGTCAGCATACACATATGCTAAAGTTGTCGATCCCACCCAAAAACAAATGAATTCAAAAGAGCATGCACATGTTATTAATAGTGCCTATGCTCTAAGGATGTGCACACATTCGTAATAGTGTGCATGTTCTCTTGGAACATGAACGTGTTACTAATACCACACACATGGTCTTATATCATATTATTTTCCATTCCTCTCTCTATGTCTCCCCCCCCCTGCTATATCTACTCCTCTCTTCCCCACAGTTTCAATTTCCCTCCCTCCTTCTCCCCAACTCTCCCCCCTTTCTCTCTATACCCTTATATACCAACCTTCCCTCTCTATCCCCACCTTCCTCTCACTTTGTGTCTCTACCCCCTTATTTGTCTCCCTCTCTCTCCATATCACACTCCTATACATGGTATGACCTAGATATGACAAGAAATAGACATGGAAAGACCTATACATCACAAGGCATGGAAATACCTAGACCTAAAAGTTACCTTTCCATTCCTCTCTCTCTCTCTCTCTCTCTCTCTCTCTCTCTCTTTCTTCTTCTTTATTCCTCCCCCCCCCCATTATCCACCCTCTCTCTTCCACCTCTCTCCCACCCTTTCTCTCACTCCTCGTTGTTTGTCTTGGTCTCACTCTCTCTATGACCATATTTATCTCTCTACTCCTCCTCTCTATCTCCCTATGTATCCCCCCTTACTCTCACTCTCTCTCTAACCCCGTTCTATGTCTCCCTGTCTCCCCCCCCACCTTAATCTCATTATTCGTCTCTATACCACCCACTTTGTATCCCTCTCCCTCCCTCTTACACACTCTCTCTACCCCTCTTCTTTGTCTTTCTCTCTCCCCTTATGACACTCTCACACACTCTCCCCCCTCCCTCTCTCCCCATCCCTTCCACTAAATCTAATCTATATCTCCTAGAAATACCCCTCTCTCCTACATTTACCTGTCTTGCTACGCCCATGTTTGTCTTCCTCTCTCTCCCTCTCACACTCTCACACACTCTCTCTCTACTACCCTTCTATACCTTCCTCTCTCTCCTACATTTACCTATCTTGCTATGCCCATGTTTGTCTTCCTCTCTCTCCCTCTCACACTCTCACACACTCTCTCTCTACTACCCTTCTATACCTTCCTCTCTCTCCTTCCCACACTCTCATAAACATTCTTTATAGACACCCTCGATTCTTTACTCTCTCTCCCTCCTACACTCTCACATACACTCTATCTATTTCCTCTCTTTTTCTTCCTCTCTCTCACTCTCACACTCTCACACAATATCAAGTTTGCTACATTTCAAGGAAACACATGTTAAGGAAAGCCATGGCCTTAACCTAAACATGACAAGGCATGAAAATACCTAGACCTAGACCGAGACCTTTCCTCGCCATGCCTCACACTCTCACACCCACTCCCTCTCTATCTCCTTCCTCTTCTAATATGTCCCTCCCTCTATCTCTCACTCTCTCTCTCTCTCCATCTCACTCTCAACCTCTCTTTTGCTACTGTTGTATCTCTCCCTCCCTCCCCTTATTTCCCTCCTACCTCTCTCTCTACCCTATGCCTTTATCTCGCCATATCACTCTCAACCTCTATTCTACTCTTGTTGGTTCTTTAACTCGCTCCCTTTATCTATCTCTCCCCGCTCTCTCTCTTGTATGTACTCCTCTCTACCCCTCACTCTGTATGCCCATCCATTTCTCACTCACTGTATCACCCTCCCTCTCTCTCCTCCACTCTCCCCACTTTCTCTCTTTATATCTCTCTAACCCCACTTCCCTCTATGTCCCACATTGCTCTCACACTCTATCTCACTCTCTCTCTACCCCATCCTCCATCTCTCTCCCCCCCCTCCATCCCACTATCTCTAATCTCTCTCTCATTCATATACCCCTCTCCCCTTCCTCTCTCTCCCCCATTCTCCCCATTTTTCTCTCTGTATCTCTGTCTACCCCACTTTCCTACCCCTCTCCCCCTTGCCCTCACTCTCTCTCCCTCTCTACCCCCTCTCTTTGTCTCCCTCTCCCTCACTCTCATAGTATCAAACACTCCATGTCCAACCCCTATTTCACACTCACATAGTCTCTCTATCTACCCCGTTACTCCATCTCTCTCCCCCCCTCCCTCCCTCCCTCCCACTATCTATCCTCTCTTTCTCTCCTACATATACCACCTCTCTATCTCTCTCTCTCCTAAATGTTAGTCTCACTCTCTCTCTCTCTCTCTAAACCTATTTATCTCTCTCTCCCTTCATATTTCTATTTTCCCCTCATTCTACCCCTCTCTCTCTACCTTGTTTCTCTCTCTCTCTCCATATCACTCTCAACCTCTCTTCTACTCTTCTTTGATCTCTCACTCTTCCCTCTCTCTCCATATCACTCTCAACCTCTCTTTTTCTGTTGTTGGATCTCTCCCTCCCTCATCTTGTCTCTTTCTGACGTAGCCGCACCCCTCAAAGCACGTCCGCTCTCACAGGATCTTCTCTTTTCTCAGCCCGAAGAACTCCAAGGTTCTTCTATTTCCCTATCGGGAAATCTACACCCACAGTTCTCTTCTAACGATCCCCCTTTCTGCACTTAGAGGATTGGAATTCGCAGCCTCTCAAGTTCGAAGGTCGAACGCTATACTCTCGGATCCTCGAGACCCGATATGTCAGTCAACGCTGACTTCCTCTCTCCTCTATGAAGACTTCGACTCTATCGCAACTTCACTACTTGCGACACCAAACACTCGGGTTTACAAACCCCGATACCCGATGCGCCAAAACGTCGATGTGCACGTGAGTTGACTTTTCAACACCCCTTATCTCGTCGAGACTTCAGACTTCGCGGGATCGCGAATCCTAACGGCAATATATCGGGACTTCTCGCGGAAAGATCCCGATGACTCACGTCGCCTGTCCACGTCACGAACTCCCAGTGGCCCACACTGTATACGCAGCCATCAGGATATCATGTATCACAATATCGCAATTCCCGTGGCCAAATCTTCAACTCTTTTCTCGCGAACCCATGATAGGCGATCTCACGATTGATCCAACGATCCTGGCTGACTTGGATCAATGCTCTGCCCCTCCTGAGATTTGAACCTTTTGATACTTTCGTTGTATCTTCCCTGCTTCTCTGTGAGATCTGGTGTCTCACAGGATGTCACAAATTCTCCTCGGAGAATTCTGACCGTTCTTCCTTCCCTTGGGAAATCTATGAAATAACCGAATATTCCTTCATGGAACTCATTCCCCTGTGCGTAACTTATGATGCTTCTTGCCAACCTTTGGGAAAAATTTCCTTGCTTTTTCCTTAAATGAAGTTGAAGGCCTATCCCTCCTGAGCTTATCTCAGAACTCTCGAATTCTCAGAAAGAAAATCCCCTTGCACGCACTCCTTGCGGCAAATCTCCAACAATGTCTAAGTGTTGAAGTCTCTTCGACTCTGCGCACTCCTACAACAGCAGTCCTTCAATACCCTACTCAGAATCGCAACTCTAAGACTTAGCTTTGGCCTGCGCACTCCTTGCACGGCACTGTGCCCCTGCACTTCTGAGATGAATGGCAACAAAAGTTATCTCTAACTGAACCCTTTCGTCAACGCACTCCTTGTGGACAATTCAACTGCACTCCTTGCAGGAATCCCTTGGCTCAATTAGAGAAACAATTGAAACTCATTCACTCTTCCTCTCAGACTTCAGTTCAACCACGAAATCACATACGCAACATATAAAAGCAAATGTGTGACAGGAAACAAACATTCATGAGCATAACATCACTACACAGAGAACAACACAATCCATGAATTTGAATCAAAGCTCTCTTCTATTAATTCAAATGTTAGTACATGGGTGGTCTTCATACAATTCTCTGCATGCTCTTCTCTTCTGAATTCTCTGGCTAATGTTACAATGCACAATGAGGGTGTCTATATCCCGTTTCCCTCTTGCGCTCTAAAGCTATCAAATCTAGAATTAAAAATTCTATCTACTAGCATTAACTATATTAAATTCCATCTATCTACCTAAGGACGAGAGCTATCCGCTCAAGGTCCATTACAATATACAAGTGCGCCTTCATAAACAGATTCATTAAAGACTTGTGCAACAATCTCAAAGTGTCTTTCAAAATTCTTGTTGGCTTATCCAGCTATCCTCCGCTTCCACGTTGGCTCACTTGATGAGTTGTTGATGCTCCTGCATCATACTCCTCGGCTTGAAAATTTTCATGGGCTCCTGTCCATGAGCTCCTGCACGGTCTTCCCATGCTTCTGTATGTCTTCTTCTCTCTCCCAGCTGGCATCTTCCACTGGGTGGCCCTTCCATTTGACCAGATACTCATAGTATTCTTTTCTTCTGGTTTTCTTACCCACTCTCTTGTCCAATATGCATTCCATCTGCGGCTTCTCTGCAACTGGTAATTGTTTCACCCACTGGATCACTAGATACTTAGCTCTAGTGCTTGTTTCTCCTACTCTGTATGTGTATAATTCTGCAATATTGAATATCGGAGATATTTCGATGCCATTCAGCAACTCAATCTCATAAGAATTTTTTCCAAATTTTCTCAAGACCTTGCATGGCCCGATTTTCTTCATTTTCAGCTTATTGTATGTTCCCCTTGGGAACCTTTCTTTTCTCAGATGTGCCAGAACTAGGTCACCAACTTCAAATTGAAGTTGTCTCCAATGTTGATCCGCTCTGCGCTTATACTCCTGAATTGAGTCTTGCAGTCGCTACTTCACCTGGCTGTGAAGTTCTTTCATTGCCTCAGCAAATTCTTCTGCACTAGCGCTGCTAGTAACAGTCTGTTCTGAATCCCTTAACTCAGAAACTCCTCTCGATTGCATTCCATACACAACCTGAAATGGACTTCGACCTGTGCTCCTGTTCACAGATTCATTGTATGTGAACTCTGCCTATGGAAATATGTGGTCCCAACTGCTATGGTGCTCCATCACCAAGCTTCTCAGCAAGTCTCCCAAACTTCTGTTCACCACCTCTATCTGTCCATCCGTTTGAGGATGATAAGCTGAACTAAACATCAAGTTAGTCCCCAAATTTTTCCATAAGGTCCTCCAAAAATACCCAATGAATTTGGTGTCTTTGTCCGAAAAAATACTTTTCGGCAATCCATGAAGTCGAATGACCTCCTTGAAAAAGAGATTTGCGATGTGTGTCGCATCGATGGTCTTCTGGCATGGGATGAAGTGTGCCATTTTCAAAAATCTATCCACAACCACAAAGATTGAATCAACACCTCTTTGTGTCCTCGGCAACCCCAATACAAAATCCATGCTTATCGCCTCCCATGGCCTCTCTGGTATGGGCAATGGCTGATAAAAACCTGCATTCTTCTTTCTCCCTTTCGAATGCTGGCAAATTCTGCATCTGTCAATGAACCTCTTGACATATGCTCACATCCCTGGCCAAAAATATGACTCATTCAGCTTCTCGAATGTTTTTTCATGGCCAAAATGTCCTGCTAATCCACCACTATGTTTCTCCTTCAACAAGTTCTCCCTCATGGAGCATTTTGGAATACACAGTTGATTACCTCTCAACAACAATCCTTCCTGGATCATATAATCTATCCAAGGGATTCTATCTCTGAGAACTGGATTCTCAGTTGCTTCATACGCCTCTGCAAAATCTGCATCTCCTGCGTACATGTCCCTGAGATTATCAAAACCCAATGTTTTGACTCGAAACTCCTACAGCAACAAACATTTCCTGCTCAAAGCATCAGACACTTTGTTAGCAGTATCCGAAATATGCTTAGTCACAAACGTGAAATTATGCATATACTCTACCCATTTTGCATGTTTCTGATTCAACTTCTCCTGTTGAGTCATAAACTGTAATGCATGATTATCACTGTACAACACAAATTCTTTTGGGATCAAGTAATGCCTCCACTTTTTCAGTGCCTGTATGATAGCATAAAATTCTTTATCATACGTGGAGTATTTCAGTTTTGCCTCATCCAGCTTCTCACTGAAATATGCAACTAGCATGTCTTCTTGACTCAAGACCGCTCCTATGACATACCCACTCGCATCACATTTCACCTGAAATGTCTTCAGGAAATCCGGCAACACCAACATTGGTTGTTTCGTGATCTTTCGTTTCAACAGATTGAAGATTTTCTCAGCCTCTGCTGTCCAGTGAAAGGATTTATGCCGCTTCTTCATTGTATCCATCATCGCTGCGCTAATCTCACTAAAATTCCTGATGAAATTCTAGTAGAAACTATCTAAACCATGAAAACTCCTCACCTCGAAAATATTTCTCGGTGATGGCCAATTCTTAATTACTTCCACTTTATCTGGATTCATCCTTAACTCATTAGCCGAAACAACAAAACCCAAATAAATGAGTTCCGTCTTCATAAATGAGGATTTCTTCATATTAATCAACAACTTTTCCTATTGTAGCTTCTTCATCACAATGGCCAAATGCTTCAAGTGCTCTGCCATTGACTTACTGTAAATCAGTATGTCATCCAAATACACAATGACAAATTTCCCGATGAACTCCCTCAGGACTTCATTCATCAACCTCATAAAGGTGCTCGATGCATTTGTTAAACCAAACAGCATGACTAGCCATTCATACAAACCTTCATTTGTCTTGAAGGTTGTCTTCCACTCATCACCTTCTCTCATGCGAATCTGGTGATATCCACTTTTCAAATCTATCTTTGAAAAATACTTTGCCCCGCTCAGGCAATCCATCAGATCATCCATTCTTGGTAATGGGAATCTGTACCTGATGGCTATCTTGTTGATTGCTCTTGAATCAGTACACATTCTCCAACCTCCATCCTTCTTCTGACTGAGTACTGTCGGAACAGCACATGGACTCAAGCTTTCCCTGACCAATCCTTTGTCCATCAAATCCTGGACCTGCTTCTTGACCTCTTCATTTTCCTGCGGCGTCAACCTGTACGTGGCTTTGTTTGGAAAACTAGCTCCTGGTATGAGGTCAATATGATGACTCACACTCCTTATCGGTGGCAACAAATGAGGTAATTCGTCCACTATAATGTCAGCAAACTCTTCCAGCTGTTCCTGAACTTCCTCTGGTAAATCATCCACTCTTGTTCTAGTCAGAATAATCTTCGGCTTCCTGACTACAAATAATTGTGGATCTTCATTCTTCTTAACCTCTGTAAGAAGTTCCTTCACACTCATGAGAAGTATTTTGTTGCTTACTTCCGGCTTCACCTCTTTATCCTTTATTGGAAGCAACATATGGGTTCTCCCATTCTTCTCTAGGGTATATGTGTTCATTCACCCTTCATTAATCACATTTCTGTCATATTTCCATGGTCTACCCAGGAATAGATGACATACATCCATGGGAATAACATCACTTAAAATATTATCATTATACCCTCCTATCTTGAATTCGACCAAGCATTGTTTGGTAACAGTTACCTGGTGTCCTTTTTGTAGCCATGAAACTCTATATGGGCTTGGATGATCAGTCGTCTCCAGCTCCAACTTTTCTACCATCTCCGTGGATATGAGATTTTCCATGCTACCATTGTCAACAATGAGCTTGCACACCCTGTACTTGGTTTTTCAAGTGGTCCTAAAGAGTCTGGTCCTTTCGACTGAGCTTTCCACCTCCTTCTCGGGTGTCAAAAGGACTTTTCGCATCATAAGCGATCTTTCGCCTTCAGCGTCTTCAACCTCAACATCTCGCCTCTGCACTTCAGTGATGTGAGCTTCTCCAATGTCCTTCTTTTTCTCTAGACACTCATAAGACTTGTGTCCATTCTTCCCACATGTGAAACATGTGATGACTCCCCCTCAGCCTCTTCCTCTACCTCTGGTACGAGGAAAAATATTGCCATCAGCGTATCCTCCACTCTGCTCTGTATGTTGTCCTTTCTGTTCAACATATGGCCCTCTTTGTGAGGTTCCACCTCTTTCAACTTTAGCCTGAGGTTTCTTCCATTCCTCCTTGGGCTTCTGGTATTTATCCTAGGCAGCTGCCTTGCCTCTGGGCTGACTTCTGCCTCGGCCTCGCTGACATTGCTTACGACTCAGCTTCTCCTCTGCTTTCAGAGCCATATGATAAGAATCCTCTACCGTTCTGATGGTAACCATGCTTAATTCATCCTGAATGTCATATCTCAGACCATTTAGATATCTAGCAACTTTCTCATCATCGCTCTCCCGATGACCTGCTCTGATGTTCAGTCGATAAAATTCTTCAGTGTATTCTTTCATTGTCATCAGCTTCTGTCTCAGGTTCTGCATCCTCCTGAACAAAGTAATTTGGTAGTCTCTTGGGATGAACTTTGCTTTCATCTTCGTGATCATTCTATCCCAAATTTTAATCTTCTGCTTGCCTTTGCAACATCTGTCAGCTTGTAGCTCATCCCAACACAATGTTGCATGTCCTATCAAGCACGTAACAACATGCTTGACTTTCTTATCCTCTTCGACATATTCATAGTCGAAATATGTATCGAGAGCTCTAATCCAATCTAGTAGCTCCTCTGCATCTAGATTTCCCTCATAGACTGGAATATCCATCTTTTCCTTCGCACCCATCCTAGCAATGGATTTAATCGATCGCTCGGGTTATGCATCCTCAGCTGCAAATTCCTCCTCGCGTTCAACCTCAATCTCGTTGTCGAAATCACTGAGATCCCCTGCACTAGCTGTGAATCTTTGTGTTGTCTTCATATCTTTGAGTCTTGCTCGGAGATCACGCATTTTCCTCTCCATTTCTGGATTGGCTACCTGCCTGCCTCTTCTTCTCACCTCCCTATCTTCTGGATCAGGTGATTGTCTTTCTCTCCTTAGTGGCATAGCGAATTTCTTCTTCTTCTTTGCTACAGAAATCAAAGAGATATTTCCGCTCTGATACCAAACTTGACGCAGTCGCACCCCTCGGATCACGTCCGCTCTCACAGGATATTCTCTTTTCTTGGACCGAAGAACTTCAAGGTTCTTCTATTTCCCTATCGGGAAATTTTCACCCACAGTTCTCTTCTAGCGATCCCCCTTTCTGCACTCAGAGGATCGAAATTCACAGCTTCTCGAGTTCGAAGGTCGAATGCTATACTCTCGGATCCCCGAGACCCGATATGTCAGTCAACGTTGACTTCCTCTCTCCTCTATCGGGACTTCGAATCTATCACGACTTCGCTACTCGTGACACCAAACACTCGGTTTTACAAACCCCGATACCCGATGCGTCGAAACATCGATGCGCATGTGAGTTGACTTTTCAACACCCCTTATCTCATTGGGACTTCGAACTTTGCGGGATCGCAAATCCTAATGCCAATATCTCAGGACTTCTCGCGGCGAGATCCTGATGACTCACGTCGCCTGTCCACGTCACCAACTCCCAGTGGCCCACACTGTATACGCAGCTGTCGGGATATCGCGTATCACAATATCGTGATTCCCGTGGCCAAATATTCGACTCTTTTCTCACAAACCCCCGATAGGCGATCTCGCGATTGATCCAATGATCCTGGCTGACCTGGATCAACGCTCTACCCCTCCTGAGATTTGAACCTTTTGATACTTTCTTTGTATCTTCCCTGCTTCTCTGTGAGATCTGGAAACTCACAGGATGTCGTGAATTCTCCTCGGAGAATTCCGACTTTTCTTCCTTCCCTTGGGAAATCTACGAAATAGTCGAATATTCCTTCACGGAACTCGTTCCCCTGCGCGTAACTTATGATGCTTCTTGCCAACCTTAGGGCACAATTTCATT
>JASDQU010102411.1:184506-209926 GCA_032191745.1 Picea mariana
TACCCCTCTCTACCCCTAATTTTGTATCCCCCTCACTCTCTATCCACCACTCTTCCCCCCTTTCTCTCCTTACCTCTTTACCTCCGTTCTCTCTCTCGCTCCTTCCTCTCACTCTCTCTCTCTACTGTTATCACTCTATAATTTTCCCAAGGCCGTGGAGACAGACACAGAGGCAACATCAAAACCACTTCGAGTCTTGGATCTATCCCTCCAAGACTCAGAGAGGGATCTCTCTGTCATATTTATTTTTGTTTGAAGGGGATGTTAGGCTAGTTATACTGTACCTGGGTTTGTTTTTTATTTGAGGTGTTTGGCTGAAGGGCAACTTTAGAATACCATTTGTGTATGGGGTTTATGACAATTTTGAAATCAAACACAGATCCATAAGGTATCTTCACAGGGAAAGGTAATGGAAACATTGGATCCTTTAAAAGTAAAGTGATGTAAAGCAGAAACATAGGAGATGATCAATCACAATAACAAATCATTTAAGAATTTCAACATTGTAATATCAGAGGGAAAACATTTAGATTTTTAAAAGATCGACATAGAGTATCATAGATAAATTATGTTCTAAATCTCCTTTTAAAAATCAGAAAGGGAGTAACATAATGATAACTCAGCAGAATCACTTTCAACAAAGAGAGAAAACTTCACCAACGTTAACACGCAGGAATCCTATGCAAAAGTCCCTTTATTTCTGGTAGATCTGAAAAACTCAACCCCTTTTAAATTATAATTACAACAATAAATATGATATATCACCCCTCAAACTTCAGAATTTGGATTCAACCACCTCGGCAAAAAATAGCCACAAATCCCCAAAAATCTGGAACTGTCTGCCATGAAAGATGGGCATAACTGCTAAAATAGGGGGTCAACTCAGACCTATGTTTCTCCTCAACGGTGGAACCTGTGTAAAACATGAAGTATTTTATTGTATATGAGCATTTTATGGACAAAAACCTCCTTCTGTTTTTCCAATTTCGTCTCCAACTCACTGAAACAACTCCCGCAAAATCAGGACTGAAACAGAAAAACCGAAAATATAAAAAATGAGGCTGAAAGATGGATTCTATTCTCCCACTTGGTGGAATCTGTGAAAAATATGAAAGATTTTTTTGTTCATCAGTCCGTTATGAACAAAAACCTCTCTTGGTTTTTTAAAAATCATCTCCATTTTCCCGGAATCCTCTTTGGAAGTCGACGTGTTGAACATGCAAAAATGGGTGGTTTTGAGTTTTTTGGGGAGGGCGGTTTTGCAGAGGGGAAGGTGGTTTTCGGAACCCCCCTGAGGTTTTAAGTGGTATTGGGAGGTGCGGGTTTGATTTTTTGCCCTCCCAATACCACTTATCATACCTCCCCCCCCCTCGTTAAAGCTCGAAAAGCATGGGGGGTTTGACTAAAATTATGAGCGTTGATTTGTTTGCTTTGGGATATGTGCATAAGGTTTTGTTTTATTATGTTTTAACTTTTTGTTTTATTTATTACGTTTTAATTTTTTGTTTTAAGTGTTTTCATTTTCGTTTTTGTTTTTAATTTTGTTTTAATGTTTTCCTTTTTCATTTTTGTTTTCTTTTTTTTCCATTTGGTTTATTTGTTATGCATTTTTAATATGTGTTTTGTATTTGTTTTTATATTGTTTTGTTTTGTTTTATTTGTTTTTAAGTTCAAATCCAGAGGGGGGTAGGGGAGGTATACCTCCGTAGACTTTACCAGTAAAATCGTTGGGTAGAGGAGGTCTCATACACCATTTTGGTGTCTAGCTTGGCCCGACCTTAAAAAAAATAGATTAGATATATTATAAGTTTTTTTATAATTGTTAAATGTTTTATTTGAGCATTTGTTTTATTTAATATATATGTTTAATAGTTTAATTTCTTAGTTAATGTTTTAACATAATAAACTAACCTAAGTATTAACTTTACACAAACTAACTTAGTTATTAATTATTAATTAATTTAATTAATAATTAATTTATTATTAACAAGTCTAACATAAATCTAACTATACTAAATGTAATTACTCACATTATTAACCTATTGATTTTTCTTTTAACCTAAGTTTGTTTATGTGCAGGGATAAAATTGGCGAAGGGGTGAAGGAATGAAGGGTGAGGAACTGAAGGGTGCAGCAGTGGATGAAGGATGTAGCAGGGTGATGGAGGATCGAGCGAAATGGATGGAGGGGGAAAAAGGAAACAACCGAGATACCAACAAGCCAAAAAATTCATCATGAGACCCACAAATGATATATGAATCATCAGAACTCCTATAATTATAATCCCCTAACATAGGCTCCACCTAGGGATGGCATCTCTTTCAGGAGGTGTCAAGAACCACTGAACTCGAAACATGCAGATCAGTGCTTTATTCGTTGGGTTGATCCCAAAATCTTATTCTGCAACCTGTACCTATTTTGATCTTTCAACTGAAACCAAATCAAAATGAACAGTGTTTAAAAATAGATGCTCAGAATGAAGAGCTTATTCACCCTCTCCTACCTACCCTATACTGTTGAAAATCATACTAAATCAAATAATACAAAAATGCCAATGAAGCCAATCAAGTAGCTGTTGAGACCAGTGGACTGCTTAACTACTTGTTAGTACAGTCAAAAAGGCAACTTGACCTTTTGTCCATAGATTCAAAACTGCAAAGTGTAATGACCATTGCTGAAAACATGATTGATCTTTACAACATAGACCTTGACAATCCTGAAGAACAAAAGTAATGCCAGAGATAGATTGGAGCTCTACAGTGAAAAATTTCTCCATATAGGTCACTATAGGATCAAGGTAGAACTGACTTGTTCCTTGATTTTTAAATTTATCCAAGTCAACAACATGATATGGCATTGTATCTATGCTATTTGCATCCTCATGCAATGGTTGATATGGTTTCAATTTGTTTTTTTAGGTTTAGCAGTAAGACTGTTGCTGAACTAGATTGTGAAGTTGATTGCTTGACCATGTCAAGATCATAACATATTTTCCACTCATGACTGGTGAATGAAAAATGATTTAGACAACACAAGTGATCCAACCGATCAGTTATTAGATCCTGTAGAAATTGAAATGATTGTTGCATTGGCTCCACTGAAACTTATTATTTTTTTATGTTTTTTTCCTTTAGCATATACTCAAGATTCATTTTCAAAAACTGAAATGAATTAAAGCTTAATGGTACAAAGTTATCTTGGATTAACTCATAATTTGTCTCAGGCTCTAAGCTTTCATCTAGAATTTGAAAATCAATGTAGGTCAAGGGCTGCAATTTTGGGTTTAGAAAAACCTTCATATCATCAATGGCATCTTCAACTGATTGATCAGAAAATTTTTGTCTTCACTATTTACAACTTGCCTAGAGTTTCTTTTCACAAATTGAAAAGATGAGAAACATAAGGGTAGAGTGTTTCCACTTACTTCGAGATTGTAAATTCTAACCTTGTACAATATCTACTGCAAACAGAGATTCAGAAAAAGAACAAAAAAGATACAATGGAAAATACAACATTACACAGAGATTTTTCCCCTGGAAACCCAAAACGGGAAAACCAACATATTCTATATTATTCATTGTGATACATTGTTTACAATACAATATACATATAGGAGCCAAAGGCATCCAAAACCCTAACCCAATGACCTGGATTAGTCCAAAACCCTAATTCCTTAATTGTAAATGGAAAACCATCGGCAAAAACCATGTGCCGAAAAACCACCTAAATACATGACATGTTTCTCGAGGCAAGTGTCATGTTTCCTGAGGAAGAATATTTTTTGTTTTCTACTCATTTTTCTGCCTCAGGAAACATGACACCTGCCTCGAGAAATGTGTCATGTATTTAGGTGGTTTTTCAGCACATGGTTTTTGTCGATGGTTTTCTATTTTCGATTAAGGAATTAGGGTTTTTGACTAATCTAGCTCATTGGGTTAGGTTTTTGGATGTCGCTGGCTCCTATATGTATATTATATTGTAAACAATGTATCACAATGAATAACATAGAATATGTTGGTTTTCCTAGTTTGGGTTTCTAGGGGAAAATCTCTGTGTAATGTTTGTATTTGTCATTGTATCTTTTCTATTCTTTTTCTGAATATCTGTTTGCAGTAGATATTGTACAAGGTTAGAATTTACATTTGGTATCAGAGCTTTATTGGCTTCAGGGAGATGCCTTTGTGGTCAAGGGTTTGGCTCGGGACTATGATAATCCTTGTTACAGTGGGAGATCTGCGGTATTGTTTTTCAGGTGAAAAGAAATGGCAAGCAATTCGAAGATGGAGATCGAGAAGTTTAATGGGAAAAGTTTTGAGTTGTGGAAGCTCAATATGGAAGATTTGTTGGTAGACAAAGATCAGTGGATCGCAGTAGATCTAGGTAGTGCACCTACAGGAACTTCTGCAGATGACTAGAAAATGTTGGATCGTAAGGCAAAGAGAACAATTTGACTGTGTCTCTCTAATTCATTATTATTGGATGTGTCATAGGAAGCTACAACGAAGGATTTATGGGAAAAGTTGGGAAAGTTGTATTAGTCTAAGTCCTTGGTAAATAAACTATTTATGAGAAATAAGTTGTATAACCTGAAGATGAGAGATGGAGACTCAGTGGCAGAGCATTTGAATGCCTTCAATATTGTGGTAAGTCAGTTAATCTCTATTGATATTAAAAATTCAGATGAACATAAATGTATCAGTTTGTTGTGTTCTTTACCAGACTCGTGGGATAGTCTGGTTGTGGCCATAGGTAGTAATACAACTTCTTTGAAGTTTGAAGAAGTGGTCTCATCCTTGTTGCCAGAGGAGATGAGACAGAAGAATATGGAAGGACATAACACATACTCATTATTTGCAAGGGGACCTTCCCATGAAAGAAATAGATCTAGTTTCTCAAGTGGGAGATCTAAGTCTAAGGGTAGATATAAATCTCCTAGAAAGTTTGTGAGGGTATGTTGGAGATGTGGAAAAGAAGGGCATTACAAGAATTAGTGTAGATCCAAAGTTGAGAAAAAGAAGGGATCTGAGGAATCTTCTTCTACAGAAGAAAAGACCTCCAAGGAAGGAGGGGATGTGTACTTGGCCTCTTCAAGCACACATGTAGATCATGAGGCATGGTTGGTTGAATCTGGTGCATCCTTTCATATGAATCCCCACAGGGAGTGGTTATGCAAATATGAAAAATATGATGGAATTAATGTTTTCTTAGGTAATGATTCGACAACCAGAATCATAGGAAGAGGAAGGGTCAAGTTGAGGCTCATAGATGGAAGGATTAGAACACTTCCTAGTGTTGTGCACATCCTAGGTATGGTCAAAAATTTGATTTTTGTAAGCAAAATGAAAGATGCAGGGGTAAAAACAATATTTGAAAAGGGAATTTGCAGGATGGTTCGAGGAGGAATGGTGTTGGTGAAGGGAGTTCAGTTTGGAACTCTGTATAAGCTTCTAGGAAGAACTATTAGTGATGTGTGTAATAGCTCCATTGTTCTTGATATTGGAGTTGAAGAGGAAAGAACTCCTACAGTCTCTAGAGAAAAGGTTATGTTGTGGCATCAAAGACTGGGGCATATCGGAGAGAAGGGTCTTCGACTACTACACGGTAAAGGTATGGTTGAAGGTATGTTTAACTGCTCTCTGGATTTTGATTTCTGTGAACATTGTCTATATGGGAAGCATAATCGGGTAATATTCCCCTTTGGTGCAACAAGGGTAGAAGGAATTTTACAGCTAGTTCACAGTGATGTTTTTGGACCTATTTCAGTCCCATCATTGGGAAAATTTGTGTACTATGTCTCATTTATAGATGACTTCTTGAGGAAAAATTGAATATATTTTCTCAGGAAGAAATTTGAAGTCTTTGACAAGTTTAAAGAGTTTAAGGCTCTTGTTGATAATCAAACAGAGAAAAAAATTAAGGTGTTGAGGATAGATACTGGTGGAGAGTTATGTGGGAATGAATTTGAAGAATTCTATAAGAAGTGCAGTATAGCAAGGTAGAATACTACTCCATATACACCTCAGTAGAATGGAGTTGGAGAAAGGATGAACATGATGCTGATGGAAAAAGCAAGGTGCATGCTCAGTGGTGTTGGGTTAGGGAAATAATTCTGGGCAAAGGCAATGGGTACTGCATGTTATCTGGTCAATAGATCACCCTCATCAGCGTTGGATGACATGACTCCACAAGAGGTATGGACTCGTAACAAACCTTCTCTCACACATGTTAAGGTATTTGGTTGCGATGCATATGTTCATGTTCCAAAGGAAAATAGGAGTAAAATGGATAAGAAGGCTGAAAAATGTATCTTTATTGGATATAAAGATGGTCTCAAAGGTTATAAGCTTTGGAACCCAGAAACTAAGAAGGTAGTGTATAGTCGAGATGTGGTATTTAGAGAAATGAAGGATGTTGTTAAACAAGAATTCCTACCAGGTAAGGAAGAAACGGAGAAGCTAGAGTTTGATTTAAGGGATGATGAATCAGACCCTACAGAAGAACATGAATCAGAAGAAGAAGATCCTCATACTCTAGTATTGAGGAGATCGGTTCAAGAAAAAAGGCTACCAGAAAGGTATAGTCCATCTGATTTCCATTCAAATTTTTCTTTTTCTATTACTGATGATGATCCTAGAACTGTCAAGGAGGCAGTGGATTCAGAGGATGGAAATCTCTGGAAAAGGGAAATCAAAGAAGAAATGGCATCTTTGGATAAGAATGAGGCTTGGGAACTAGTGGAGTTGCCAACTGTAAGAAATCCCATTGGCAACAAATGGGTATTTAAAAATAAGTTGAATGCAGAAGGAAAAGTGGATAAATACAAAGCTCAACTAGTAGTAAAGGGTTATTCCCAGGTTGAGGGAATTGATTTTGGTGAGATTTTTTCTCATGTTGCCAAGTTAACGTCTATAAAATTTTTGTTATCTTTTGCTGCTGCATTTGATTTTGAAGTAGAATAGATGGATGTGAAGAAAACATTCTTGCATGGGGATCTGTAAGAAGAAATTTATATCAAGTAACTGAAAGGTTATGCTGTGAAAGGAAACAAGGAGCTAGTATGCAAGCTAAAAAAGTCCCTGTATGGTTTAAAACAATCACCAAGGATGTGGTATCAAAAATTTGATAATTATATGTTGGGACTTGTATTCAGAAGAAGAAAAGAGGATCATTGTGTGTATTTTAAATTAATTGGTGATCATTTGATTTATTTGGTCTTGTATGTGGATGACATGTTGTTGACAGGAAACAACAAGGAGATTATCCAGGATGTGAAAACTGAGTTGTCCTCTAAATTTGACATGAAGGATCTCGGTGCTTCAAATTTCATTTTGGTCATGGAAATTAAAAGAGATCGGAAAAGGAGGAAACTCTGGTTAAATCAAAGAAAATATGTCGAGACAATATTGCAGAGGTTTAATATGCAGGAATGTAAAATGGCCAAGGTTCCTGTTCCTGTTGGTGTAAATTTATCTGCAGATGAATGTCCCAAGACACATGAAGAAGAGGAGAACATGTATCATGTTCCATATGCGAGTGTAGTTGGAAGTTTGATGTATGAAATGGTTTATACTAGACCTGACATTGCACATGCAGTGGGATTTTTGAGCAGGTATATGTCAAAACTAGGGAAGGAGCATTGGACAACAGTAAAAATGGTTTTCAGGTATTTGCATGGCACTGCTAGCTATGCATTGTGCTATGAAGGAAAACCAGAATTGGATAGAGTGGTCGATATACATGGCTTTGTGGATGCAGACTGGGCTGGAGATTTGGATCATAGGAGATCTACAAGATTGTATGTGTTTAACTTGTTTGGAGGAGCAATAAGTTGGATGAGTAAAAGACAGGCTGTAGTGGCACTTTCAACTACAGAAGCTGAATACATGGCAGCCACTCATGCAAGTAAGGAAGAAGTATGGTTACAAAGATTGTGTTCAGGTATTGGGTTGGTACAACAAGCTGTAAGGATAGAGTGTGACAGTGAAAGTGCAGTTTTTCTGGCGAAGAACCCTACTTATCATTCAAAGACAAAGCACATTGATGTTCAATATCACTTTGTGAGAGACATGATTGAAGAAAAGAAAGTACCACTGATGAAGGTGGATTTGAATAATGTTGTAGACTCATTAACAAAATCTTTGAGAACTGAGAAGTTATCTTGGTGTAGAGAATCCATTGGCATTGTTGCCCTGGATTGTTGACTATATAACCCTGTAAACCCATGTATGCAAAGAAAACAACAAGTGGGAGAATGTTGGGTATGTGTTATATTCTTTGCATGAATTTTGGGTATGTTTTATATTCTGATCGTGCAAAGAATATAACACATACCCAACAAAGATTTTCCACACTTTGATCATTGTTGTCATAATTTCCATGTACAGATTGATTGTCCTAGTGGGAAAGCAAATAATGTTCTTCCTCCCAATCATATGTGGCTGATTTCTTTGAAAAATCTAATGTGGTATAATCATCATTGTACCAATCAATCTTGGGTAAATCATCCATGAATGAAATTTCATCAAACATGCACATCATATCAGCTGATGGTTCTTCAACAAGCAAAGTTGGAAGTTCATCTTTGACTATGTTGTGAATTGAATACATGAAATAATCCTTTGGTGGTTCAGAATAATGAGGATAGGCTGCAAAGTGTTTTTGGACATTGATCCTTGTTTGTTCTTGCACTAATGGAATATAAGGTCTTTGAAAATAAAGCTCATATTTCCTACTAATCTTTTGCATCATCTCTTTTACAGTATTTTCCAGGACATCTAGTTTAATTTTTGAAGATGTAATTCGTTCATTTTTTGTTCTATCTTTCTTTTTTTTCCCTTAGCTTTGCCTTTATGTTCAACAAGTTATCTTCCGCATCATCTGCAATAATTTTCATTTCCTCAAGTGTTGCAATGTTCCTTTCTCTTAAGTGGAATGCCATATCAGGATCAAAGGCATCTGGGTAATGCAAGTGACTTGATCTTGGGGGTGGCCTTATATCAGCAGGCATTGTATGATATACCTTACTGAACCTTATAGAAAACTTATGTAATGTATCCCATGGTTGTCTTTTAAAATGGTCATACTCTTCTAGGATGAGAAAGACATTTATCTGTTGGTTGTGGAGCCTGATTATCTTCTTGATTCATAGGTCTTTTACTTCCAGCCATGCTTATACCCCATGAAGTATTTACACCCCAGAAGTATGTACACTCTTCCACACGGGGGAGTACAGAGCGGGGGTACCCCCTCTGGGGGGTTTGTGGGGGGGCTATCGCCCTGG
Source organism: Picea mariana (assembly GCA_032191745.1). NCBI lineage: Eukaryota > Viridiplantae > Streptophyta > Pinopsida > Pinales > Pinaceae > Picea > Picea mariana. Next base: position 193,787 of record JASDQU010102411.1, read on the forward strand.
CTGGAGGCAAGCAGGCCCCCAGTGGGGGTTTGGGGGAAAAGCCCCCAAAGGAAAAATTGTCTTGTAAATGTATATTGTAATTTCATTGTAAATATGAACCATTCATTATAAGGTTGCAGATCTAACGATAGAGATTATGTTAGTTTTTTCTCCCCTAGAAGGCAACTCTATTTTATGGGGGAAATGTATTGCGGCTATGGTTGATGGCGAATATTGTATTCTGAGATAGGAGACTATGAGAGAAAGAAGAGGAAGTTACAGCGGGTTTGTTGTAGGTTGTATCCCTTCATGTGATGGATAATAACAAAGGAAGGACCTAACAATTTCTCTAGTGGACATAGCCCACACTGGGTGAACCACGTAAATATGTGTCTCTATTGTATTGTGTATCTTCTATGTTTTGTTTCCTCATTCATTTTATTTTATTGCTCCATGGTCCTGTTTTTCTAACAATTGGTATCAGAGCGAAAGGTAACTCGCAGGAAAAGAGGGTTCCTAGTTCGAGTGGGAGCAATGTCGGAAGATGGAAAGTTTAGGGTCGAAAAATTTAATGGCCAAAACTACCAGTTATGGAAGGTACAGATTGAAGACTATTTATATTAGAAGGATCTATTCCTACCATTGGGTGGGATAGCAAAGAAGCTGATAGCTACGAAGGACGAAGAATGGGAGATTCTTGACAGAAAGGCTCTAGGAACGATATGGCTGAGCCTGGTAGCGTTGGTGGATTTTAATATTTCCAAAGAAAACACAACAAAGGGTTTGATGGATGCATTGGCCAAATTGTATTAAAAACCCTCAGTGTCCAATAAGGTATTTCTAATGAAGATATTATTTACTATGAAGATGTCGAAAGGTGGGTCTGTTGCAGATTATTTAAATGATTTTAATACAGTTACTAATCAAATAAGTTCTATAAAAGTGAACTTTGATGATGAGGTCAGGGCTCTTCTAATCTTGTGCTCATTTCCACAAAGATGGAGTAGCTTGGTCATGGCTGTAAGTAACTATGTCTCTAGTTCAAATACTTTAAAATTTGATGATGTTGTGGGTGTTATCCTTAGTGAGGAAATGCGATGGAAAAGCACAGGTGAGACATTAGGAAATGTGTTGAACATGGATAATAGGGAAGACAAAAGGATAGAGGAAAGGGTTTCAGGAACTGTGGGAATTATAGGAAGGGTGGATCCAAATCCATACTTGGAAAGATAGAGTGTTGGAATTGTGGGAAGAAAGGACATGTGAAGAAAGATTGCAGAGCTCCAAAGAAATAAAGAGATGGACAACAAGAGAGAAATCAGGAAGCAAATGTAAGGTGATGTGTTACAAGATTCTTTGATTATTTCTGTAGATAATATTTCTGAGTCTTGGGTAGTAGATTCAGGGGCTTCATTCCATGCCACACCCCATAGGAAACATTTTCTAGATTATGTTCAAGGTGATTTTGCACAGGTTCATTTGGGTGACGATGCACCATGCAAAATTGTTGGAATGGGAAAGGTAAAAATAAAAACGCAATTGTTAGGACCACACAATATACCTTTTTGCCCATACTTTTTGCCACTATTACACTCTTGATCACCCACATTTAAACTCATATTATCACTTTATCTGATCATTCCAAAGGTATACAACATCCCTTCTCATTACTATACGTTTAATCTATTTTGCATAATATTTTACATCACTCTCGTACTTAACCATTGATTAGAAATGTATAAGTGTTGAAACAGTTCAAACTGCAGATTAGCATTAGAGGCCTGTTGCTGGAAAAACAATTCACAGAAGCTGTTACACAGTCCAAGGTCGCAGATGCTGAAATACAGAGCTGTTACATAGTCCAGGGTCGCAGATGCTGAAACACAGAAGATCGATGATGCTGAGGAAGTTGTTACACAGTTCATGGTCATGATGATGAAACATAGAGGAAGCCGTTACACAGCCCAGGACCGACGATGCTAAAACACAAAGGAAGTTGTTACATAGTAAGCGGTCAACAACAACTCTACAACAATCGCACCGTGAGCCAAGCACCAACCATCACTCCTACATGAGAATGCTGAAACAGTCAAGAGCGCAAATATCGTGGCTGAAACAGCCCATGATTTGCGGTGCTGAAACGACATCAGCAGCAACGAGAAAGAACTGTTACTCCAGCCGTAACAACAACACCTCATTCAGCACTTGTAATAGCATCCTATTGCACGAGACTAGGACATCCTATTCTGGTTTAGAAAGTTGATCTGACTAAGAATAGGACTCAGATATACATCTGTAATTTTTTATCAATTGTATCGAAGGGGTTCCCTCTTTAAATAAGAGGAAATCATCATTCGAAAGGATCCAAAGTTTTATGTATTAAGAAAGCTTCAGAGAGAGGGATGCACTTCATTTCCAGATTGTAATATGATCCATTGATAGATGAATAAAAGACTATTTTGAGCATCCTTCTCTAGCCTTTTCGTCTCAGGGGAATCTTGTGAGAAGGGAGGGCCCACCTTCTTCACAATATTCACCCGTTAGTTTTATAGTGTGTTAGTGTAATTTCTGTATATGCCTTGATTAATTTTTGTCTTGCTGAAACACTACTTTTTATGAATTCAACTTTGCTGAAACACTACTGAACTCTGTCTTGTTAGGAACTTTGCTTTAGTGAATGTTACATTGTTTTCACGAAGTTCATAATCATTTTAATTAGCAATCTTGTGTGATGATTTTATGAGGTTTGCTAATCAGAGACTGGGTTAAAGGCTCCTGCTTAATGGAAGGAACTAAAGGGTCATGTTCTCTGTAGAATTAGTTAGCTTTCAGTTATATTCACAAGTGTGCTAATCAAAGACTGGGTTAAAGGTCCCTACTTAATGGAAGGGATTAAAGGGTCATGTTCTCTGTAGGATTGATTTTCAGTTATTTTCACAAGTGTGCTAATTAGAGAATGGGTTAAAGGTTCCTGCTTAATGGAAGGAATTAAAGGGTCCTATTCTCTGTAGAATTAGTTAGATTTCAGTTATTTTCACAAGTGTGCTAATCAGAGACTGGGTTAAAGGTTCCTGCTTAATGGAAGGGATTAAAGGGTTTTATTCTCTGTAGGATCAGTTTTTAATTATTTTCACAACTGTGCTAATCAGAGACCGGGTTAAAGGTTCCTTCTTAAAGGAAGGAATTAAAGGTTCATGTTCTCTGTTAGATAGAGTTAGCCTCCTATGCATTAATGAGTTCATGAAAGTGTGTTCTTCAGAAATAAAGTGCTAAAGTTCCTGCTCAGGAATAGGGTCCTGTTCTCTGGTTACAGAATAATTGTTCTTTCCTGTTGCAGATGTTATTTCAATGTAATCCAGGATTCTTTAGGTTGATCATCTCTTTAAGCTCTGCAATAAGTAGTTTGTTGTTTTGTAATTCAAGCTAGAACTTCAGTTCATTCAAGGCAAGTGTGATTAATATATTTTCCTTTACTACAAATCTAAGTTGCTTTTGGAATTGAGAATATATAGTGCGTGGTTATCCTTGAAATAAACAGACTTCCCTGGGTTGACAGTTTATGTAGCACTTGATTGTTTGAATTAATTAAGAAATTATAGTGACCAACATTTTGGCATCGTTTCCGGGGAAGGTAATTGTAGATTTCAAAAGCACTTATGATTTTTTAGATACAAAGAATGCATGAAAGGACACAAAGACCCCAAATATACTAACCCTACAGGTGGCAAGGGAAAAGGAAAAGGAGGAAGAAAGACTTACATTGACGAGATCATATCAAAGTCTAAATCTGTTGCTCAATGACCAAACCTTCGAAAAAAAAAGTCCTAGCCTTCATTTCAAGCAAACTTTAAAACATGGAAAGAAGTTTGGAGTCCTAAGACAGTCCAGAAACTAGTAAGAAATATTGACGACAGAGCAAGCACAATAGGGGAGCAGTCAGAAGGAAACATGGATGAGTACAATGAAGAATTGCATCACGAAGAACAGGTAGGTCCTGAAGGAGAGGTAAATGATGAAAACTCTTTCTCTACATTAGGATTTCCTATTGGTGATCTTCCTAGAGGAGTAGCCCCCATGAAAAACATTCCACTCTTAGCACTACCTAATTTTCATGGTTTATCTTCAGAGGATCCTGATGAATTTCTTTTTGAGTTTGATATATTATGCAGAAGTTATGATTACATTTCTAATGCTCAAAAATTAAAGTTATTTCCAGCAACACTAAAAGGGAATGCACTAAGATGGTTTATGAGTCTTGGAGGCCATGTAATTACAACATGGGACCAAATGAAACAGAAATTCCTTAACAAATACCAGGACTACTGCCGAACAAGAGAAAAGAGGGAGGAGCTATTTAAGATGATGCAGAAAGAGGATGAGAATCTAGAGGACTTTGTAGAAAGGCTACAGTATAATCTACAAAGATCCAGTCACTCCAATGTAAGTAAAGACATTCTTAAAACTATATTATTAAAAGGAGTAAGGGATGACTGTCTAGATATGTTGAACATGCTTGGAAAAGGGGACATATCTAAGGAATCATACGATGAAATTGTTAACTTATGCAAAAGATGTTCAAGAGGAGCTTCAAGAAATAGATCAAACAACAGGGACACCACATTTTCAAGAGTCCAAAAATCAGCCAGTGGGGGAGAAACAAGAGCCGAGATAGGTAATTTACTTGAAGGTTTTAAAACATAAATGTTAAGCTCTTTTGTCTCACAAATTGACACCCTACAGATTAAGAAGAAGAAAGGAGAAGCAGAAGCAGCCCTGTCCATCTTTTGTTCTCAATGCAGAGACAAGCACCCACGAAGAGAATGTCCATTGGACAAAAAGCCAATCTGCACCATCTACGATAAAGATCATGACACTCAAGAATGTCCATCTTTACCAGGAATCAAGGCAACATTACAACCAATGGACGAAGAAGCTGAAGTAGTCTATCTGTTGACACAAAGAAGGAAATGGAAACCACGGGGACAAGGTATGAATCCTAACATGCCATTTGCATCTTCTAATCATTGGAATAAATATCCTTCTTTCAATCAAATGAGTTACCCCCCCTATAATCAAATGCAATACACTAATCAAATGAACTACCCACCCTACCCACCCATGCAACAAACTTACCCACCCATGCAACAAACTAACCCCCCCTTTGTTGATCCATCAATGTGGACCCCTTGGCCTCCACAGTAACAACAACCATATCAGAATCAATGGAATCAAAACTGGAGAGGACAACAACCATATCAGAATCAATGGAATCAAAACTGGAGAGGACAACAACCCCCCTTCCAAAATCAATTACCTCAATCCCAATCCCTGCAACCACTCTCCTTACCAGCAGGTACTCCACCGAACAATCAAACGATGAGACCCCAGCTACCTGTACAACCTAACCCTAACCCAAATAATAAAGCTCTGCAGTGCATTGATATTTATAACCAACCTACACTTTCTCTTCTCCCTGCGCAATGCAACGATATTCATTTACAATCTGGGAGAATAGTGGAACCTTCCATAGCTGATGTTACCTCTTCTGATAAAGAGGAAACAAAAGAGCATGATGTACCTAAAGAGGTACAATCATCCTCTAACAATGCTGGTGAAACAACAAAACCACCATTTCATGAGCATTTAGCCTTGACTAAAATGTCTGAGCCACTAGCCTTCAATCTTCTAGGGGAATTACAGAATTTATATGTTAAAATTCCTCTACTACAAGCACTTTGAGATGTACCAATCTATGCCAGGACAATGTGAGACATTTGTGTTAAAAATCTTGGTAGGAAAACTAAGGATCCCCTTACAGTCCATGCTGTGGGAGACTTGTCTGCAGTAATGTCAGGTAAAACTCCCCCAGTTAAATATGGTGATCCTGGCCACTCTACCGTTACAATACAAGTTGGAAAAATGATAATCCCTCGATTCCTGGTAGACCTAGGTGTCGCTATCAATATCATGAATCTGGAAACCTTACAACTGCTACAATTGCAAAATGAAGTCAGAGACACCCCAACTATCCTAGAATTGTCTGACCGATCCACAATTAAACCAGAAGGATTCATTGAAGACCTCAGTATCTCTGTGGAATCCTGGAATTATCCAGTTGACTTTACGGTACTACAACCCAAAACAAAGTTGGGGGGCGACCCTCTAATTTTGGGTAGACCTTGGCTAGACACAACAGATGCTTTTATCAGCTATAGATCAGGCTCAATGACAATTTCAAATGGTTATGAAACTAAACAACTTACCCTCTACCCTCACACTACACCCCTTCTTAATAATGATAATTATGTATGGGTAGATTTTGATGATCAACCTACTCAACCCCTTTTGACTATCGGACAATATCTAAGCCTGAAAGACTCTACCGAGGATGAAGTAATTAAAATTTTTATTTGCGAACCCTCCTCTGTGACTCCAGAAACTCATAATCAACTAACTGCACTGTTGGAGTCTGATAATCAAGAAAACCTCAATTCAGAAGGCCCACCGCAGATATCTAACACCATCTCCTCTAAAATCATACTAGTAGAAATTGAACCTGGTAAAACACTGAACATAAACCCTAATTTGACAGATGTTGAAACAAAACAATTAATGAAGTTACTTCTGGAAAATAAAGAAGCATTCGCATGGGATTACACAGATATGAAGGGAATCTCTCTTGAATTATGTACTCATCAAATATATATTAAGGAATATTGTCGGCCAATCTACCAACCTCAACGACGAATGAATCCAAATTTAAGAGAAATCCTCAAAGAAGAACTTCAAAAATTGCTCAATGCAGGGTTTATATATCCTATATCAGATAGTGAATGGGTGTCCCTGTTGGTAATAGTTCCTAAGAAAAATGGGAAATGCAGAGTATGTGTGGATTACAGAGATTTAAATAAAGCTACTTAGAAAGATCACTTCCCACTACCATTCATTGATCAGGTATTAGATAATTTTTCAGGGAAGAAATTTTTCTCATTTTTAGATGGTTTTAGTGGGTATAACCAGATCAAAATTGCACCTCAAGATCGAGATAAAACCACTTTTACTAGCCCTTGGGGAACCTTTTCTTATAGAGTCCTTCCATTTGGACTATGTAATGCACCAACAACCTTCCAAAGAGCAATTTTAGGAATCTTTTCTGATATGCTTAATGACTCTATGGAAATATTTATGGATGACTTTACTCCTTATGGTGTTTCTTTTCAAGAAGCACTACAAAACCTTGAGAAAGTACTTAAACGATGCATACAAGCCCAACTCTCCTTAAGTACAGAAAAATGTCATATGATGATGAGTGAATGAATAGTGCTTGGACATTTTATCTCATCTCAAGGAATTCTGTTAGACCCATCCAAAATACAAGTCATTAAGGATCTTCCTACTCCCAAAACTCAAATAGAGGTAAGAAGTTTTCTAGGACATGCTGGATACTACAGAAGATTTATCAAGAATTTTTTCAAAATAGCTTCTCGCCTGTTTGTATTACTGATGAAAAATGTTGAATTCAAATGGACTAATTCTTGCCATGAAGCATTTAATACACTTAAAAATCAATTATCTATAGCTCCTATTCTTAGAGGACCTAATTGGACACTTCCCTTTCATATATCCTCTGATTCTTTAGATACTGCAATAGGAGCTGTCTTGGGACAAGAAGAAAATCATCTCCCTTATGCTATCTATTTTATCAGCAAGAATATGACTCTTGATGAACTCAATTATACAATCACCGAGAAGGAATTCTTAGCAGTTATCTATGCAATTAATAAATTTAGACATTACATTACTGGATATTCTAATTTTTTCCATACTGATCACTCAGCTATCAAATACTTAATGAACAAATCTATCACAAATGCTAGAGTAACCACTTGGCTACTATTATTGCAAGAATTTGATATTACAATTGTAGATAGGCCAGGAAAAGAGAATGTAGTTGATGATTTCCTTTCTCGATTGACACCTGATGATGATACCCCTGTAAATGATTCCTTTCCTAACGAATATATATTTGCAGTTTCTGCTCACTCACCTTGGTATGTAGACATTGCTAACTACCTGGTTGCAGGGAAGTTACCACCACACCTATCCCACCGAGAGAAAAAAAGTATCATTCATCAAAGTGCTCAGTATAGTTGGATAAGTGGGTGTCTTTTCCATACAGGAGCTGATCAAGAAATATGAAGGTGCATTAGAGAAGATGAGGTGTATGATCTACTAAAAGCTTCTCAGGATGGCCCTTGTGGAGGGCATTTTGCTGATAAGAGAACAACACATAAAATTCTCAAGATGGGGTACTATTGGCCCTCACTCTTCAAAGATGCAAAGAAATATGTCTGGGCCTGTGATAGCTTCCAAAGAGTAGGCCAACCTAATCATAGAGATGAAATGCCATTAAATCCCCAGATAGTACTTGAACCATTTGAAATATGGGCCTTAGACTTTGTAGGACCCATCAACCCTCCATACAATCACAAAGTTTACATAGTGGTCTGCACATACTACATGACTAAATGGGTGGAAGCCAAGGCACTCCACAAAGTGACTGAAGAAGAAGTTATAGATTTCTTATTTAAAGACATCTTCATCAGATTTGGAGTACCAAGAGAATTAGTTACAGATGGAGGACCTCCTTTCACTTTTCATGGTTTCAAAGACACCCTTCACAAATATCATATTCATCATAGAATGAATACAACATACCACCCCCAAGCCAATGGACGGGTGGAAAGCACAAACAAAGTAATAGAATCCATTCTCACAAAAACAGTGAAGGAAAATAGAAAGGATTGGTCCTACAGGCTCCCTGAAGAATTATGGGCCTACAGAACTACCTGGAGAAACACTATAGGATTCTCTCCCTATGAATTAGTCTATGGAAAGAGTGTTTTCTTTCCTGTGGAATTTGAAATAAAAACCTTAAGGACTACCTTAGCTGTCAACCTTGATTTGACCGATGCACAGACAGCCAGGTTGCAGCAGCTTAATGAATTGGAGGAGAAACGACTAGATGCCATTTAGCAGACAACCATAATTCAACAGCAAAGATCAAAATGGCATGAAAAAAATATCAAGAACAAGCAGTTCCAAAAAGGTAATTGGGCCCTACTGTATGACTCTCGGTTCAAGGAATTTCAAGGGAAACTACGCACAAGATGGCTTGGACCGTACGAAGTAGACACCGTTTTCCCCAATGGAACAGTAAGGCTCCTGACAATCGATGACTCCAAAACACCGTTACTTGTAAATGGTCATCGGCTCCATCTGTACCAGCGCCCTATTTCCAAAGATGATTTTAAGGCTGTCTGCATGGTAGAATCCCATTACCTCTTCTTAGAGGAGGCCTCTACCCCTCATTGCAATTAATTCTTTTAAGTTAATTTCTTTAGCATTAGATTAGATTAGATTTTATTTACTAATAATCCCTGTCAAGAAATACCATGTTACAATCGATTTTTACAGATTCTCGATCGAAGAATAGGAAAGGATGATCCTACTTCACAAAGAAACGAGCTTGCCCGATGCTGAAACACCAATGTTCAGCACTTTTTAACTTTCATCTGTTGCTGAAACACCATTGTCAACAAATTTTCATCACTCTCCCCATCGCTGAAACACCTTTGTCAGAAACCCTACGTCATTTTCCCATTACCACGATTCAGCAATTCCTCACTTTCTTCATCGAAGAAACAACACCGTCTAGCAGTTGTTTCGCCTTGTTCTTTCTAGTGTTGAAACACCATTGTCAGCAACTTTTCATCATTTTTCCCGATGTTGAAACACCACTGTTCAACACTTTTGATTTTCCCCCGATGCTAAAACACCACTGTTCAGCACTTTTGATTTTTTTGTTGCTGAAACACCACTCCATTCCCTTTTTCTTCATTACTGAAACACCACTATCAACAACCCCACACCTTTTCCCCCCATCACTGCTCAGCAACCTTTTATCACTTTCTCTAAAACACCATTCATAGTAATTTTTCACCTTCTCCCTATTGCCAGAACACTATAGTCCGACAATTCTTCACTTCCTTCAGCGATGAAACAACACCATCCAACAATTGTTTCACCTCATTTTTCCTGTTGCTGAAACACCATTGTTCAACAGTTCTTCACATTTTCTCATCACCGAAACAACACCGTCCAGCAATTGTTTCTCCTCGTTCTTCTCTGTTGCTGAAACATCAACTTTTCAACATCATCTGTTAGCAGGCTTTTATGCTCTCATACTATAATTCGTCCTTCCAGTCAGCAAATCCTTGATACAATTCATAAATCAAAGTCTCTTCCATGACTGTTGAATAGGCATGATATTTTGTTTGCAGAACGAATCAAAAGGTAAGGCGAGGTATGTAAATTTTATGTAATATAGTTAGGCTATAGTTAATGAGAAGATTTTAAAACCATTATAACCACTCAAGTGCAATAATTACTAGCCGCACTTGATGGGAGGTGGAGGACACATCAAATCTTCGATACCATTATTTCACACAAATTCACCGCCGCCATTCCTATTTCACCACCCTTTCGCGTATTTGACCACATTTTGCATAACGTCGCTCGAAAAACTCACTCTCCATAGAAGCTGATACTCAAACTCTCCGACACTATATCCTACCGAGATGGTAGCTATGGGAGGCTCTATCATACAGAACGAGCCCGCCACCACAGCACTGTTAGAACATTATCCCGTAGCTTATCAAATCTTTCAGAAGGTAGGATGGCTCAGTTACTTTCAGAGACTCCAGGGGTATAATGAACAACAAGTTCTGCAATTCACCCAAAACCTTCAGGAAGACCATTATGTCGCCCAAGGGGTCTGAATTTCAGTAACAGAAGAAGATATAGCACACGTCTCGAGCCTCCCTATCGACGACATTCACATGTTCAGCCGTAAACATATCATTCGGAATGCTCAGCAGAACTTCTTCCTGCCAGAAGAACGAATTGAATTTAAAGGCAGGGGTGTTCAACTCAGCTCATTGTCGCCCCCATGGCCAGAAGTTGCAAGATTCATCAAGCATTACCTAACCTGCGAGGGCCAATACCAGGTAGTTTATCAGCATGAATTTCTTCTGTTATCTCATTTAAGGCATAATAGACGGGTCAATATTCCTTATTATTTGTTGGGTTATCTGAAAAATATGGCGCATTACTGCAGAAAGGTTAAAGATCCCACCCTTTCACTCACCCATCACCGTCTTCTCCAACTACTCATCCAAAGGGGTTTTGCCCAACAAAACCCTCCACTAAATACCCTCCCATAAACCCCCAAGCAGCTGTCGAAATTCCTGAAAATCTCCAGGAGCAACAACTGCAAAATCCCCCAGACTCTCCAGAAGTACCCAATAACCCGCCCAAAGAACCAACCAGATCAATCAATCCCCCTACCATACCAAGCTCGCCTCATACCTTACCAAAATCATCCACCCCCGCCCTTCATATTCATAGTGATGATTCTGAGCCAGACAATTCCCCCTGCCCCATCATTGAAGAAAAACCCCCACGAAAAAGAAAACAAATTCCCTTCTTCCCGCCCTTCTTACAAAAGAAGCGAACAAGGGACTCAAGTAGGCCAGCCATTATCGCCACTACCTTAGATTCCCAACCCATCCGACTAATACCCCGTACACCTCCAACCTCCAAAATCCCAGAATCTTTGCCTACCCCACCCACGGGCACTAAAACACAAGAACTAGATGCCCAGAGTGTTGCACCATCATCTGTTTCAAACCTAGTAGCTGAAACACAAGAACCACCTACCCATTCCGTAGCTGAAACACAAGAACTAGCTACCCATCCAGTGGATGAAACACAAGAACTAGCCATAGCTGCCACACAAGAACCAGCTACGACTGAAACACAAGAACCATCTGATGATATTGATACTGAGATGCAGGAATCAGAGGTCCTGGGTGCTGCAACATTACTTTCCTCAAATAAAGTAGTTGAAACACAAGAACCAGCTACCCATTCAGTGGCTGAAACACAAGAACCAACCATAGCTATCACACAAGAACTAGCTATGGCTGAAACACAAGAACCAACTGCTGATATTGATACTGAGACACAGGAATCAGAGGTCCAGGGTGCTGCAGCATTACATTCCTTACATCAAGAAGCTGAAACACAAGAATCAGCTTCCATTTCTGTAGTTTCTCCACAAGAACCATCTAGTGAGGCTGTGACTACCACACAAGAACCAGTCATCCCTCAACCAGAACCAACAATGGCCTTTGTCTTGAAAGAAAACAAGTTTTTAAAGTCTTAACTTGAAACATATAAGCAAGAACTAGCCAAGGTAAAGGAAGCATATGAGAAGGAACTAAATTTGTACACCCTAGCTCGTACAACAACCATGTCAGAAGGGAATACTACAGAGAGCCTATGTAAAGAATATATGTGCTGTCAATGTGGGGATATTTACTATCAAGCAGACTATAAGGTAATTCAAGTCCCAGTGTCAGGAGCTCCCCCTACTCCTTCAAATTTTGTAGTTAAAAAGGAAGAACATGTTGTTACACAAGAACCAGCTATAGCTTTCATACAAGAACCAGCTAGAGCTGAACCAGCAGGACCTCCCAAGTTTAAAACTTAGCCCTGCATTGCAACAAATGAAGCCCCTTCTCTTGTCAACAAAGCTGTATAGACAATGCCTATGGAGGAATTCACACCTCTCAGCCAGATCAATCTCCACACTTTCATGGAACAATCTACTCAGACCTTACCTCATCCCACTACCTGCAACGCTGAAACACAGACTCAACCTTGGGATAAGTAGGCAGTAATACAAAAATGGAAGAAAGATTATGCTGCAACACAGGCTAAAAACCTGCAAGAGCACATACAAACCTAGATAAATCACACTTTCTCAAATTGGGAAGCTCTAGAGCAGACACGTCAGGAAGCTCGTGCCCTGAAAAAACAGAACAAAGAGTTCAAAGGCAGATTGGCCCTGGTATTTGACCTGACACAAAAGTTATTGGCTACAAGGAAACCATCTTGCAACTACTCCTTGTTCCTTATGGAGTGACTCACATGGTTTCATATCAAATCAATTATAGAAGGAAAATCCTATGCAGTACTACAACCATCAGATTTTGTTAAAACTTTCACAGAAGCATCTGCTAGGGATCAACACCTCCTTTGTGAGGCATATTTCCATAATGAATCCATTCCTGAGAACATGCAGCTGAATTTTAATCCTCTTGTCGGGGACATTCAGATTCAGGTGTTCACCTCCTTTCTCCACAATCAAATCATTTGGCAAGATGACTTCATGGCTGCTAAACACAATGAAGACAACCGCCTTCCATGGATAAGACCAGAACCACAGAATACAGCCACGTTTTTCACAGAATATTATGAGTTCTTAAAGAAACCAGGGGTGACTGAACATGTTCAGCAACTACAATCAACAATGCTCCAAGATTGTCAGCACTTCATCAGAACCATAGAGGTTGCTGCCCTCCAGGCAAATAACTTGTTTTGGTAGAAATCCACTAAGAAAAGACAGGAATACAATCCTTTCAGCCCTACTAACCTTGAGGTAGCAATCTCCAGGGTACCTAGCTACATCCAGTGTGTTCAACAATGTGCTGAAAACTGGATAGGGTACTGGTTTTATTTTCCTATCCTCTGGTTGCCAATCGAAAGATATCAAATTCATTATAATCTTCCTAAGAAGACAGAAACAATAGCTTGGTAAAGGTTACAACGGGTCCAAGGGTTAAGAACACCAATGGACACTACCTCCCAGAGCTACTGCTTTAGTAACTTACATGCTCAGAGTCGGTATTCAGACTCTGATTTAGAGTGAAGTTACCTGAGGACATGCAACACCTTGAGTTGGGGGGGATGTTAGGACCACACAATGTACCTTTTTTCCCATACTTTTTTCCACTATTACACTCTTGATCACCCACATTTAAACTCATATCAATTTATCTAATCATTCCAAAGGTATATAACGTCCCTACTCATTACTATACGTTTAATCTGTTTTGCATAATATTTTACATCACTCTCATACTTAACCCTTGATTAGAAATGTATAAGTGCTGAAACGGTTCAAACTGCAGATTAGCATTTGAGGCCTATTGCTGAAACAACAATTCACAGAAGTTGTTACATAGTCCAAGGTCACAGATGTTGTAATATAGAGCTGTTACATAGTCCAGGGTCACTGATGCTGAAACATAGAAGATCGATAATGCTGAGGAAGTTGTTACACAGTTCATGGTCACAATGATGAAACACAGAGGAAGCCATTACACAGCCCAGGACCGACGATGCTGAAACACAAAGGAATTCGTTACACAGTCAGTAGTCAACAACAACTCTACAACAGTCGCACCGTGAGCCAAGCACCAACCATTGCTCCTACATGAGAATGTTGAAACAGTCAAGAGCGCAAATCCTGTCGCTGAAACAAACTACAATTTGCGGTGATGAAACAACATCAGCATCAACGAGAAAGAACTGTTACTCCAGCCGTAACAGCAACACCTCATTCAGCACTTGTAATAGCATTCTGTTGTGCGAGACTAGGACATCCTATTCTAGTTTAGAAAGTCGATCTGACTAAGAACGGGACTCAGATATACATCTGTAATTTTTTATCAATTGTATCGAAGGGGTTCCCTCTTTAAATAAGAGGAAATCATCATTCGAAAGGATCCAAAGTTTTATGTATTAAGAAAGCTTCAGAGAGAGGGACGTACTTCATTTCCAAATTGTAATATGATCCATTGATAGATGAATAAAAGACTGTTTTGAGCATCCTTCTCTAGCCTTTTCGTCTCAGGGGAATCTTGTGAGAAGGGAGGGCCCACCTTCTTCACAAGATTCACCCGTTAGTTTTATAGTGTGTTAGTGTAATTTCTGTTTATGCCTTGATTAATTTTTGTCTTGNTGAAACACTACTTTTTATGAATTCGGCTTTGCTGAAACACTACTGAACTCTGTCTTGTTAGGAACTTTGCTTTAGTGAATGTTACATTGTTTTCACGAAGTTCATAATCATTTTAATTAGCAATCTTGTGTGATTATTTTATGAGGTTTACTAATCAGAGACTGGGTTAAAGGTTCCTGCTTAATGGAAGGAATTAAAGGGTCCCGTTCTCTGTAGAATTAGTTATCTTTCAGTTATTTTCACAAGTGTTCTAATCAGAGACTGGGCTAAAGGTCCCTACTTAATGGAAGTGATTAAAGGGTCATGTTCTCTGTAGGATTAATTTTCAGTTATTTTCACAAGTGTGCTAATCAGAGACTGGGTTAAAGGTTCCTGCTTAATGGAAGGAATTAAAGGGTCCTGTTCTCTGTAGAATTAGTTAGCTTTCAGTTATTTTCACAAGTGTGCTAATCAGAGACTGGGTTAAAGGTTCCTTCTTAATGGAAGGGATTAAAGGGTCATGTTCTCTGTAGGATCAGTTTTCAGTTATTTTCACAAGTGTGCTAATCAGAGACTGGGTTAAAGGTTTCTGCTTAAAGGAAGGAATTAAAGGGTCATGTTCTCTGTTAGATAGAGTTAGCCTCCTATGCATTAATGAGTTCATGAAAGTGTGTTCTTCAGAAATAAAGTGCTGAAGTTCCTGCTCAGGAATAGGGTCCTGTTCTCTGGTTACAGAATAATTGTTCTTTCCTGTTGCAGATGTTATTTCAATGTAATCTAGGATTCTTTAGGTTGATCATCTCTTTAAGCTCTGGAATAAGTAGTTTGTTGTTCTGTAATTCAAGTTAGAACTTCAGTTCATTCAAGGCAAGTGTGATTAATATATTTTCCTTTACTAAAACTCTAAGTTGCTTTTGGAATTGACCATATATAGTGCATGGTTATCTTTGAAATAAACAGACTTCCCTGGGTTGACAATTTATGTAGCACTTGATTGTTTGAATTAATTAAGCAATTATAGTGACCAACAACAATGGAAACCAATGGTTGTTGAAAGAGTTAAGAAATTTTCCATATTTAAGGAAAAATCTAATTTCAACAGGGAAGTTGGCAAGTGAAGGTTGTATATCCATATTTACAGATAAGACATGGAAGGTCATCAAAGGATCATTGGTGATAGCAAAAGGAGAGAAGGTAGGTACATTGTATTTATGTACTGGTAATACTGACTCTTCTATCTCTTTAGCTTC
>JASDQU010102411.1:222540-257597 GCA_032191745.1 Picea mariana
TATATATATAATTTTAAGATGATTATATACAATTTCAAGATTATCATGATCATCATTTTCATGCAACAAATGAATAAAAAACTATTTAACATGTTCGAGAAAGGACAAAAGGTAATTAATAAAAAAAAATATTATGTCTTGGAAAAAAAATCAACTTTAGGTACTTGTTTTCTCCCATGATGTCCTTTGATACCCCTGTCAAGGGCTCTGATCCTCTAATGGAATCTCTGAAACACATTTGAATATTAAGTGGATTCACCAATAAAATCTTCAGGCTACCAAGTCTTTGGACAATGGAGTCATCATAAAAAAATTTAATTCTAGATTATTGAAAATGGAGTCGTCAGGTGAATGATATATAGCCTTTTTGTGTTTGAATACTTTTCACCATTAGTACTCAGATATGAACTTTGTCATTTCTCTTAGGGAATATTTCACCTGTGGTCCCCGACAATGGTGCCAGAATGTTAGCACTTTGTAAATTTTTTCGGTTGATAAAACAAATGACATGGGTAACTGCTTCAACCAACTTTAGTTTGGATTATTATCCTTCCAACCAGAGAGGGATCTCTCAGGCATAAAACTATTTAAAATGCTAAAAATATTTGGCATTGTGTGTAGAGAGGTCAGATTCTGCCATGGTGTAAAATTTAAAGGTGGTAGGAAAAAATAGAAGAGCAGGGCCATTGGGCAATGGGGTCCGTTCCTGAAAATGTACTAAGAGTTATAATCTATGTATTTCTAGAGAGAACAGAAGAAAAATATGTTTGATTTTTATCCAAATAAGTAATAAGAGATGGCAAAGGAAAATAGAGGAAAAACTACTATCAGCAAGAGGTGTCCAATAGAGGGAGAATCTCTTGGTATAGTGTTAGAAGAAGAAACATGAAGGTTAGATACTGCAAGAAGAGTACCAATCATGAGTGAATTCTAAACCAGAAACCAATAAACATGTAACAAGTATAATCGATGTGAGAAGGAGCACCAGGAAGATGAATTCCTTCTATTACTTAAACATTATTACTAGCGGCAAAAACAAATTCATGAATATGAAATATGAGAAAACATACTTAACATCAACACCATGATGAATCTCGACTATCTAGGAAAAATTTATCTTCTTATATTAAAATTCATAAGAAATTAAAAATTTCTCCTCTTACGAGGGCAGACCCCTCTCTAATAATTCCAACCATTCATTTATCTTTTTAACAATATATATAGATAAATTACATATGAGACCCAAACCAGATCGTCCTCTCCAAGATTCCAAACATATATATCGGTCAGAGAGGGTGTAATGTACCAAAACCAAAGTCCTACTTTCTAGGGAACGTTATAAACAAAAAATGACATTTTTGATATTTTTACCACGAATTCCACTTGCTTGCATTATCACAAAATTTTCTTAAATATACTTAATAGCTTGCAATTTATTTCAAGTTTTCAATCTCTTCCTTTAAAGTGTCAAGCCAATCAGGCTAGTTTTCTCCAGTACATTCAACCATTTTAGCTTTAGTCTCCTTCTTCCATCTCTTGCTTATTTTGCTCCTGCCATATTTCATGTGGTATCCATATGCATATCCATTAATGATCAAATCCTTCATGATTGGATTCAATCTGATTTCTTCACCTGAAGCTCGTTCATCCGTAGATTTTGTGTGAAATTTTGTTTCTTGTATTTGCACAACAAGATTTTCTTTTTTCTTAAACGATAGTCTTGTCCTACTATTCAAATTTACTAGTTGGATAAAGTTCATTGGATCTTTCTCCTCCATTTCCTCTGGTTCACCCAGAAACAAGATCTTATTTCTCTCAATTGTAAAGGAGTTTGATTAATGGTTCAATGTTATTATCTCATTGTGGAATAAAACGTCAATTACCTGAAATAGAGTAATCTGACCTATGTTTTTAGTGACAGTCGCCATCGAGTGTTAATAATGGAATGCTGATGAAAATCCTTACAGGGATAATAACTTATCACATTCGACCATCAATTTCCAGTGATGAGTCTTTAAATCGGTTATTTAGCGGTGCTCACTTGGTATCGCATGGATGAATAGTACCCAAACAAGTGTCTCGAGGTGATTTGATTGGACTTCAACTTTCCCTTTCCACATGTGACCTTTGTATTTAACAAGTTCAATGACATTTGACACGTGATTTAGGGGAGTGATCGAGTGGTTTCGAGCTCACCCGCTTTTCCACCACATATGCATCCGAAGGTGCCACGTGACCTCGAGATGAAATCATGGTATTCTTATTGGCCTGATTTCAAGAGATTAACCTATGCTCTAGTTATTGCCCTGATATGCTCTCTGACTATTGATCTATGGTTCCCATGATCCATGACCCACTGGGTCCCATCAACTTCACACTTCTGCTATATTTAGCCTCATCCGCTAGTTGTGGCCCTATCCTCCAGTTTATCACACTTCTACACCGATTTAGTCTCTTGCTAAGCCCCGAGACTTGGATTCCATACAAACATTATTATAGTGATAACACCAAGCACACTCCTCAACCTCATCTATCTCAAAAATGTGATCAAGCCCAACATCTACATGCAAAAATAGTAAGAATGGACAATTTTTTGTTCTTTTTGTCTTGTTGATTAATTCATAGACAATTTTGTGATATTGCAATACAATTGTGGGAATATTTGGAAGAAAAATTTGTCCATTTGGAATTGGAATTGTTAGTTGTGTCTTCTTATGTAATACCAAGACAAATTTGTTGAATTGGAATTGGAATTGTTAGTTGTGTCTTCTTGTGTAATACCAAGACAAGTTTTTTTCCCATTGAAAAGGAAAGAAACATAAATTCCTCGAGGAAATAAATGCCCATTGGAAAGGTAAATGAATATATAGAAAAGGAAATGTTATGTATGTCAAAGCGTAGGCTTTTAGAAGAGGGAAATCCAATTTCTAGTGGGACATATGTCACTGGTGTTTCTCCTCCATCACCATAACAAAATTGAAAGAGTTAAGTAGAAACCAATTCATTTCATGCTTCTATTGTACCTTCAATTAGTATATCATCAAGAAACGTTGTTGTGGATGACCARATGATGGAGGATTTGCTTGGAGTTGACTATACAATGGATGGAATTAGAGAGGMAATTGGTGAAAAACATTCTGGTGAGAATTTCTTGTGGTGCAACCTATTGTTGGATAGTCAGAGGTTTCAGAAACTAGTCATGGGGATATCCACTCTCTTCACAAAATTGATCCATCGGTGATTGAAGGGGAAATAAATACAATGTTGTTAACTCCATAGTAGGGATGTCAAGAGTTCCATAATATGGTTTCATCGTCCCTACCTAGATTGAGCAATTTTTTATGAAGAACTCCTAAATGAATTCAGGTGGATGAAATTGGTCTAGTATCACTTGAAGGTAAGTTACCTAACCGGTCTATCCGTTATCATTCTTATAAATTCATTAAAGGATATTTTGAACCAAAAGGTGATGTTGGTAAATGTCAATTGTTTTTGGCTTTGTTAAGATATAGAAGTTTGACTATTGTTAGGAGAATTTTAGGCATTAAATAAATCAAAAGTTTAGAAACAAGACATTTGATTGTTAGAAACTTTATGGATGATTTTCAAAAACTTGGTAATAAATCTCATTCTAAAGATAGTAATGCATCAAGATGTGTCTTGTCACTATCAATTGTTAGAAATATCACAAGAAAACATCGACTGTTCCAACAAACCTCTCATCTTATGAAATTCAATATAAAAACCCTTAGAAAGTATTCTAATAGACAAGATACCCTTGAAACACATGGCCCAAAATATTTTTGGGTCTTCACTGGTAGGCTACCTCATTCTAACATGAATTTAATTGGAGCAGCTAAGGGACTAGTACATGTTTTGTTGCATGACAACACTAGGCCTTCTTCCAACCAAAAATATGTACTAAAATTGAGAAGGCGATATAGGGACTTTGAATCCCATATTAAACAATTTATTGATATTAGAAAGAAAAATCTGTATGAGAGATTCAAGACAGTACATAGCGGACTTAACTTGGGCCAATGATATTTCCATAAATGCAGGCCTTGGTATGTTCGAATAAATGCAATTCATAACACATGTTGTTGAAGATATCACATTGAGTATGGTTATTATTATCACACACACACACACACACACACACACACACACACACACACACAAATATATATATATTGCATAACACCATTTTGCAGGAATGCTTATTTATATTATCATCATCGTCTAGAGACTTTATTCACAACATCTTTTGTACAAGATGAGAGGGTTGTACATTTTATCAAAAATATTGCTTAGATGGGACATGCCACATGTGCAATGGAATTTTATTACAGATCAAGTGCATCCATGTAAGCGATGAGTATGAATTGGGGAGGAAGGATGTTTCCTTGTAATTATTCAAATATGTCGCGTATGATATTGATGGAGGGAAAGAAAGAAAAAATATACAACTAGTGACTTCCCTGGTATGATTATGTGACTTCAAGAAGAAATTCATCTTAAATACAGGACAATATGTTCAACATGTCCATGTGGCTCGATGAAATAACAAGCATTTTAGAATATATAGAGATACATTTTCCATTTGTATTTTCTTATCTGTGGTTGAATCTGCTGAGAACTACACCCTTCAACTGCAAAATGAGATTCAAAGATAATATTATCGCTTAGAGAAGGTCAACATAATGGTCCATATCACATATAGGCATGGGCCAGATAGTAACAAATAAAATAGAGTTATATTGAAGGAGTGTCACTTCTACATAAAAAATTATCAATGCCATGACTTTGCCTACATACACCATTGCTTTCAGTTGTTTTACAATCACCTTAAGGAGAAGAACATATAGATGGACCAACATTGGATTTTTTCACATGGTTGTGCAGGCTAGTTCAAGAATGTTGGTGTATTTCAATGGTTGTGTATGTTGCACAAAAAAATCAAGGTACCACACATTTGGATCTATTTTGATCCTAGGAACGAGAAAGGGGATCATAATTGAGTAGGAGCATGCATAAAAAGAGTGTTATGGAGACAAGAAATAAATTTCACAACTACTTCCCTCATTCGAGATGTCAAATCCATTGTTGAATAATGTTCTTCAGTAATGGGAGAGGGAACAAGAACTTGTTAAGACCGATCACATAGGAAAGGACATGTACATAGATATTTTTGGGAGGTGTTCGATCTAGATCAATCACAGTGGTATGAATGCAAAAAAATATAGGGCAGTCCTAGATTCCATTAAGTTCGAACATCAGACAATGCAATAGTTGAAATATGAACAAGAAAACATTGTTTCTTTTATGCTCCATGTAGTAGTAATGAATGGGATGATTGTGAATCCACATAATCAGTTGACATATGGGATAGTGTATCAATCCCCATTGGTCAACGTATTACTATGGAATTATCCCAGTTGGAGGAGAACCGATCAAATATTTCAACAGATTATGATCATGTCTCAGATATTGTACCACTAGGTTCAGTAAAACCTCCTATTAAATTCTTAATAACTAGAATCAATGTTTTATGCTTTGGTCATTTGTGGACTCATGTTTTGGCACTCCATTTTTTGCAAGGAACATATACATAGTTTTCTCCCCAAGAGGTAATGAATGAAGCACTAATTATTGATTTGCACATTGCTTATAGGGAAAGAAGACCCTAATGCGATAAATAATAGACTTCGAAGGCATTGAATTTTCCATTGGGTCAATGGTTATTAAAAGAAAATATCTGACACGAGATGAAATAACATGGAATAAAGGTTGTTATGTATTTCAATATTATAGACCAAGTGAGGTTGTATACCTCATTATGAACTTTGTTGTTGGTACAAACCTCTAACTACAAACAATGTCAAGTAAGAACTCATCAAAAGTATGATACCTCTTGTCTTACTCCAAGAATGAGAAGTTAATGGAGAAAATCAATATTAGAAATGATCCCAATGGTCTAC
The DNA here is from genome assembly GCA_032191745.1 of Picea mariana. Lineage (NCBI taxonomy): Eukaryota > Viridiplantae > Streptophyta > Pinopsida > Pinales > Pinaceae > Picea > Picea mariana. The sequence continues at coordinate 228,522 of JASDQU010102411.1, forward strand.
TTAAATGACCATAGGTATGTAAGAGGAATAATTGAACAAATATTTCATATTTATGAATGATTGAAATTTTGGTTTCATTTTATGGTTGTTATGGTATTCTTGTATTTTATGGCTCATTTTTGTTGTTAGGTAACTATGTTTATCCTTTACTTGCCTTTCCTTTCCTTTATTTCCTACTCTTTCCTTACCTTTGATTTCTTTTACGTACCTTTTTTTCCCTTACCTTTCCTTGCTTTTTGTTTCTTTTCCTTTCCTTTAATTTCCATGCCATCTCATGGATTTCCTTGCAATGCCATGGCTTGGATTGTCATGCCATTCCTTGCCTTTCCATGGCATGAATTTCCTTGACATGTCATGGCATGCCATGCCTTTCCTTGTCATGTCATCCATTTCCTTACCTTTCCTTTCCATGCCATACCTTGAATTTCTAGACCATGCCTTGCTTTTCCATGCAATTTCCTTCCATGCCTTGCATTTCATTTTGTTTCATTATCTTGCTTTGCAATTCCTTTCCTTTCCTTTCCACCCCATGCCTCCCCTTTACATCCCATGTCTTTCCCTCCCATTCCATGCTATGCCATGAGTTGCCTTGCCTTTAATTTTCATGCCTTGCTTTTCCTTGCATTGCATTTCCTATTCATTCCATGCCATTCCTTTCCTTTCCTTTCCATTCCATGCCTTCTCGTGTCTTTCCATGTCATGCCTTGCCTTTCCTTGCTGTGACATGAAATACCTTTCCTTTCCATGATATGTCTTTCCTTGAATCGACTTGTTAGTCCTTACCTTGCATTACCATTCCATTCCTTTCCTTGACTTTACATTCCACCCCTTGACTTCCCATGCCATGCCATACCATACCTTTCCTTGCCATTCCATGCCTTGCATTGTCATGCCATGCCATACCATGCATTTTTTTACCTTGCCTTTCTATCTCATCCATTTCATTGCCTTACCTTTCCATGTCATTCCATGCCTTGCCTTGACTTGTCATTCCATGTGTTAACTTTCCATGCCACTCCATGCCTTCCCTTTCCATTCCATGCCTTTCATTATCATGACATGCCATCCCATGCCTTGTATTACCTTTCCTTTCCATGCTATCCCTTTCCTTTCCTTGCCCTTCCATTCCATGCCATGCCATTCATTTCCTTCCCTTGCCTTACCATATCATGCATTTCCTTGCCTTTACTTTCCATTCCATCCCTTTCCTTGCCATGTCATGCTTTCCCTTTCGATGCCAATCTATGCTATTCCTTGCATTGCCTTGCATTGCATTTCCTTGCATTTCATTTCCTTGACTTTCCTTGCGTTGCCTTTCCATGCCATGCCTTGTCTTTCCATGACATTGCATGACATGCCTTTCCTTTCCTATACTTTCCATGCCTTTATTTTCATTTCCTTACCTTTCCATGCCATGTCATGCCATTACTTTCCCTGCCTTGACATTTCATGCCTTGCCTTTCATTTCCTTTCATTTTCATTCCATGCCTTGCATTTTCTTTCCTTTCCATATCATGACTTTATTTTCCATGCCATTCCTTGCATTGCATTTCCTTTCCATGTCACTCCATTCCTTTCCTTTCCTTCACTTGACTTTCAATGCCATTCCTTACCTTGCCATGCCATGCCTTTCCTTAACATGCCATGCCTTGCCTTTTAATCCCATGCCATTCCATTCCTTGCATTACTTTTCCTTTCCATTCCATACCTTATGTTTCCTTTCCTTTCCATGACATGCGATGTGATGAAGTGATTTTTCCCCATGACCTTGGGTCAAGTCACAACAAAGAAATAACAAATTAAGAATACTGAAATATACCCTCACAAAAAAACATGCAAACAATAAATAACTAATTTTTAGTAGGAGAGAGAAGGCAATGAAAAAGGAGAATAATTTCACCTTAAACCCTTTGTTTGATGTCAATCCAAGATCCTTATTCTTGAAGCACTCCTGGTCTCTACCGGAACCAACCTACAACAGGAAATCGAGATAGTGATGCAACAAGGTAGTTATAGGTTCAAGTATCATATATCATGTATATAAATCAAATCATATATAAACAAAAAAAACATATAACACTTCAATGAACATAATATAGGAGGGAAAGAGAACTCTTCTATTGATAACAATATGTGAAATTTGGTTACAACCTAGTTCAACTTTCGACACTGCTTCAGAGCCAACTGAACGAGTTCTTCCACAAGTCCTTCAAGCCTCAAATCAAAAGCGATGATCTTCCTCAAATAAACCAATAAGTATAGGAACACACCCTATCGCTATATAGGAGAGGAAGGAACATTGGAAAAGGAGTTTCCATGTCAGGGGATGCTACTTAGAGAATGAAGGGAATAATGAATCTTACTAAATCTGAACAACATAACCTTGCATCATCATAATTATTCTCATATTTACCCTCAAGGGTTATTTTATACCATCCCAAAGAGTTTGGGAAATTTGAATTACATTTAGTATGAGATTAGGTACATTGGGAAACGAGAGCAACCGAAAAACCTGCCTGAAATTGTCAAAATATTTTATTTTTCATAATTTTTTGGGGCATTCACAAGTTACACATTGGAAAGGTGTATTTTCCATGTGTTTCATAAAGGAAACCCCCAGATATATGCAAAAGCCAAGTTTTTAAAGTAATTTTTATGAGCAAATTTTGGGATTTTTCTTAGAAAGATAGGAAAAAGGGTTAGGCCATGTCACAAATGCATAGGTGTGGCAATTTGTGCTATAAAAGATGCCCCTTGGTGTGTTAGTTCGGAAGGGAAAAACAATGGCCAAAATTTATTATAAATCTTAGAGGTGAGGATGTAAAGAAGTAAACTCATGAAGGTTCCTAAACAACTGATCCAAAAAAAAAAACCATTAGCAGAAATCAAGTAAGATTCTTCTCTTCCCAAGTTGGGAATACCCATGCTCAAGAGTGATGTAAGCATGGATGCAAAATCTAGTACATTATAGATCCAAGGAACATATGAAAGTATGATTAATGACCATGGCCATGAACATTACACAATGGATCTTTCTGATATATATAAAGTATCAAACATGGCCACGAGGAATACATAGTGGATCCATGTGAAAGTAGATTATAGCCAAAAAAAGATATAGAGTGGAACTGTGTCTCAAAATCAAGAACAAAGGATATCTAAGACCAATGGAGTCAACAAGATGATCCTCTACAAGTATTGATGTCTTTGAATAGTACAATATGTTGGATAGGAGCACAAAATATGTGATGCTTGTACTTCACCCAAAGTCTTCAAAACAATATGCCATGGTATGAGTATACACCATGTGCATAGATGTTTTGGGGTCGAAAACAATGAGACACAGTTTGATTACCAGTCATTGATGTATATCTTTAACAAATGCGATACAACCCATCGATGATGATAATGAGTGTCAAGGAACCATGGTACATTCTAACAAGTGTGAATAAATGAGTTGATGTCGAACACCTAGTAGAATATATCAAGCAGGTTACATTGATGTATTCCCACTTTCAATAGCGAGGGAACTTGGCACTGATGATTGCAAGCCCCAAGGTACCAAATATGACTCTAGATCCCTATCCCAGAGCAATATGTGTCAAATTTGATAGGAATAGATCTGTTGGAAGGAAAGAATTAAGGCATCCTCCATCATGAAGGGTAGCAGAAGGCCAAATATTTGGAAGGACTCAGATGAAAAGATTGTAAGGACCACACCGATGTACAACTCCGACATGCACTAGATAGAATAGTGCATGACAGAGACTCTCTCAATAGTAGCCAATAATTAAGACTACCGACAAAGACGAGGAATCCACCAATGGGGTCAAATGGAAACCAAGGTACTGCATGAATCCCTATGTGTGATGATTGTTGTTGACATCAAACACAAGGGAAACTGCTTAGTCAACAACCAATGATGGTTTGTCATCTATTGAGTGAAAGTTCACCTATCAATGATGGAAATAGGCCTAAGGTGCAACTCTAGGTCATACTCTCAGAGAAATGTGTCAGAGTCAATAAGATAAGACCTTCCAAGAAGAAGTCAATGGGGACATTCTTACTACCACGAGTAAAGGACAAAGATACTTGAGATGATGAGATGAACTTGGCCAACTTGGAAAGGCTGACATGTAAGGTCAAAGACTAACTATAAAATGTTTGAATTAGGATTAAACTTCCCTTGAACAAAAACATGACACATTATGTGACTTAGGCAGCATGGATTATAAACCGGGATACATTTTTGATACAAGAGGCATCAACAAGCAATCCATATGGTTGGAGGAATAACCAACTAGGGGATATTACACTCAAAATGAGAAAAAGTCTCCTAAATCCATACTAGACCCAAAATGATGAGACACTGACTCAAGATTATTCTTTTTTGAAGGGAGACAATACTGTTGCCAATAAAAATAGATGAACCCATTCCCCCCTTGTTTTATTTTATTTTATTCTTTTAGTATTTTTCATATTATTAAATCATGAAAAAGGATAAAATAATGCTATAGTAAAATAGAGGAAACGAGTTTCACCGGAAAGAAAACTGGTTCTAGAGTGCAAGAAAAATACCTATGCTCAATAAAAGGAAAACATATGCATGACAAGGACACTCAAGAATGTTTCCTTCATGGACAAGGTGTCGAGTCACAAAGGCATAAAATACAAGGAGGGGAAATGATAGGAAATAAAAATAAATAAGTTCAATAATTTCATGTTGAAGCCGACATTAGGCCTAAAAGCATGAGAAGTCAATATGTGATGCAGTTACAAATCAAACTCATTTTGAAAACCTCATAAGTACGCTTTCAATGGTGTCCTTTTTCGTAAATTTATTCTCCCAAGGCCGAAAAAGTGTAAAACAATACCAAGGAGAACTTTTCTAGTCAATGTTGACTAGAGTATTCCTTTTTCATAATTAGTCCATTCGTTCTGAAAAAGGGGTACACTTGCACCGAATAGATTTCCTTTCGAATCCATTTAACGCGTGTGAAATACAACAAGTCCACTTAGCAATCTTTTCATTTTTAGGTAGTCTAAAAAGGGCTTGACTAAGACTCTTGGATGTTTTTGTGAGAAACATATAATGGGGAGTCCCATAGGTAATGGCCAAAAGCTAGATTGAGTAAGAAGAATGAATTTCAAATGAAATGTCATGGTGGGGATAAACAAGACTCTTGAGCCTAATGGAACAATTTCAACATGACTACCATAATACATAAGGATTCTAGACTAGACCGCTCATGGAAGGTACGCTCTACCATCAAAACAATTATGTTCTTAAGAAGATGATAGGGTTTTGTCACTTTTTAATGGGGTTGACCCTAGGGTAAAGAGGAAATGATGACTAATAATGAAAAAATTTATGGTGGATGAAGCCTATACTAAATGTCAGTTACGAAAACATCACCTTCCTAGAGTCTTAAGAAAGAATCCGTCAATTGACGTAAAGGGACCAAAAATATCAAAAGTGTAGATTTAAGACTTGCAATGATAACCAAAAAACTACAAGGGACTTTCCATTAGTTGAAATGTTTGGAAAAAATAGCAAACTATATAAAGTGGGTTTCAAACAACTATATAAAATAGGGTTATTTTACCAATTTACTAGTTAATTTTTACCATTTCACCCAAAAATTACCCAAAGTGGACAAAACCCTTGAACCTTCCTTTGAAGATCCGTGGAGCTAGGAGAAATGAAAAACCTGACCTCCTAGACCAAGTAAGTATTATATCCCTAGATTTTAATTACATCCTTTAATTATTTAAATTTCATGAGAAATTGGGGGTTAACCCTCCCTTTTTCAACATGACTATGCACATCCATGGGTTGCCTCAAATAAACTTGCGGAAGACTGTGGATGGTAGAAACTATTGGGTATGTGTTATAATATTTGAATGAATAGATATAGTGTCTTCTATGTTGCGTCAAGCACACAAGGGGGTTTGAGGGGGGGAAATATTCCCCCTGCGTGGAGGTTCGAGGGAAACGCCACCAAGAATTTGTTTTTTCCTCAGGAAATGTGTCGCATTTCTTCCTCATTTTTCTTGTCACCTCGATTTTCATCTCCATTGTTGGGTGGTTTTTCAGCACATGGTTTTTGCCGATGGTTTTCTATTTTTGGTTAAGGAATTAGGGTTGTTAACTAATCCAGGTCATTAGGTTATGGTTTTGTATGTCATTGGTTCCTATATGTATACAATATATCACTATGAATGAATATAGAATATGTTGGTTTTCTCAATTTGGGTTTCTAGGGAAAAAATCTTTGTGTAATGTGTGTATTTTCCATTGTATCGTTTATGTTCTTTTATTGAAAATTTGTTTGCAGTAAAATATTGTACAAGGTTAAAATCTACATTTGGTATCATATCTTTCTTGGCTTCAGGGGGATGCCTTTGTGGTCAAGGGTTTGGCTCGGTACTGTGATAAGCCTTGTTACAAAGGGAGATCTGTAATATTGATTTTTCAGGTGAAAAGAAATGACGAGTAGTTCGAAAATGAAGACCGAGAAGTTTAATGGGAAACATTTTGAGCTGTGGAATCTCAAGATGGAAGATCTGTTGGTGGAAAAATATGAGTGGATCATGGTGGATCCAGGTACTACACCTACAAGAACTTTAGTAGATGAATGAAAAAATTGGAATCATAAGGAGAAGAGAACAACATAACTATGTCTCTCAAATTCAGTATTACTAAATGTGTCAGAGGAAGTTACAACCAAATTTTTATGGGATAATTTAGGGAAGTTGTATTTGTGTAATTCCCTAGTAAATAAACTATTCCTGAGAAATAAGTTGTATAACCAGAGGGTGAGATATGGAGACTCAGTGCCAGAGCATTTGAATGCCTTCAATAATGTGGTAAGTCAATTAGCATGTGTTGAGATTAAAATTTTAGATGAATATAAGTGTATCAGTTTATTGTGCTCTTTACCAGACTTGTGAGATAGCCTGGTTGTGTCCATAGGTATTATTACAACTTCCTTAAAGTTTGATGAAATGGTCTCATCCTTGTTGTCAGAGAAGATGAGACAGAATAACATGGAAGGACAGAGCACATATTCATTATTTTCAAGAGGACGATCCCAAGAAAGAAATAGATCTAAGTCCTCAAGTGAGAGATCTAAGTATAATGGAATATCTAAGTCTCCTGAAATTTTTTTAGATGTATGCTAGAGATGTGGAAAAGAAGGGCACTACAAGAAGCAATGTATATCCAAAGTTGAGAAAAAGAAGGGATCTGAAGAATCTCCTTCTACAGAAGAAAATATCTCCAAGGAAGGAGGGGATGTATACTTGGATTCTTCAAGCACACATTCAGATCATGAGGTATGGTTGGTTGACTAAGGTGCCTCATATCTTATCAATCCCCACAGGGAGTGGTTCTATGAATATGAAAGGTATGATGGAGGTAATGTTTTCCTCAGTGATGACTCGACAACTAGAATCATAAGTATAGGAAAAGTAAAGTTGAGGCTCATATATGGAAGGATTAGAACACTACCTGGTCTTCTGCACATCCCAGAATTGGCCAGAAATTTTATTTTTGTAAGAAAAATGGATGATGCAGGGGTAAAAACAATATTTGAAAAGGAAAAGTGAAGGAGGGTTCAAGGGGCATTGGATTTTCTGAAGGGAGTGTGGTTTTGAAATCTATATAATGTGAAAGGAAGCACTATTAGTGATGGGTGTAATATTTCCATTGTTCCTGATATTGGAGTTGAAGAAGAATGAAATCATATAGTCTCTGGAGAAAAGGTTATGTTGTGGAGACCGGGGCATATTGTAGAGAAGGGTCTTAGACTACTACATGGTAAATCTATGGTTGAATGTATGTCTAACCTCTTTATTGATTTTGATTTATGTGAACAATGTATATATGGGAAGCAGAATTGGGTAAGATTCCCCTCTAGTGCAATGAGGGCAGAAGGAATTTTACAGCTAGTTAATAGTGATGTGTTTGGACCTATGTCAGTTCCATCATTGGAAAAATATGTGTAATATGTCTCATTTATAGATGAATTCTCGATGAATACTTGGATATATTTACTCATGAAGAAATATGAAGTCTCTGATAGGTTTAAAAAGTTTAAGGCTCTTGTTGAGAATCAAATAGAGAAAATAATTAAGGTGTTGAGGACAGATAATGGAAGAGAGTTCTATGGAAATGAATTTGAATAATTTTGTAATAAGTGTGGTATATCAAGGAAGAATACTACTATGTATACGCCTCAATAGAATGGAGTTTCATAAAGGATGAATCAGACACTGATGGAAAAATAAGGGTTCATGCGTAGTGGTGTCGCATTAGGGAAAGAATTCTTGGAAGAGGTAGTGGGTACTACATGTTACCTGGTCAACATATCACCCTCATCAACATTGTATGAAAATCCTCCACAAGAGGTATGGACTGGTAAAACATATTCTCTCACACATCTCAAGGTATTTTGTTGTGAGTCCTATTTTCATGTTCCAAAGGAAAACATGAGTAAGCTAGATAAGAAGGATGAAAAGTGTATATTTATTGGGTATAAAGATGGTCTCAAAGGTTATAATCCTTGAAACCCATAAACTAAGAAGGTTGTGTATACCCAATATGTGATATTTAGAGAAATGGAGGATGTTGTTAAATAGAAAGTCCTACCAAGTAAGGAAGTACCAAAGAAAATAGAGTTTGATTTAAAGGATGATGAATTAGACTCTATAGAAGAACATGAATCAGAAAAAGAAGATCCTCATACTCTATTATTGAGGATATAATTTCGAGAAAGAAGGATACCAGAAAGGTATACTCCATTTGATTTATGTTCAAATTTTTTTTTGTCTATTACTGATGATGATCCTAGAATTGTCAAGGAGGAAGTGGATTCAGAGGATGGGATTCTCTAGAGAAAGGCCATGGATGAAGAAATGGTAGCCTTAGATAAGAAAGAGGTTTGGGATCTAGTGGAGTTGCTGACTGGAGGAAATACCATTGGAAACAAATCGGTATTTAAAAAGAATTTTCAAGTAGAAGGAAAACGGGAGAAATACAAAACTCGGTTAGTAGCAAAGGTTTATTCCCTGGTTGAGAGAATTGATTTTGGTGATATTTTTTCTCCTGTTTCGAAGTTAAATTCTATAATATTTATGTTATTTTTTTCTACTACATTTGATTTTGAAGTAGAACAGATGGATGTAAAGACAACATTCCTACATGGGGATCTAGAAGAAGAAATCTATATGAAGCCGCCATAAGGATTTTCTGTGAAGGGAAAGAAGGAGATGGTATGCAAGTTAAAAATAATTGTGTATGGTTTAAAACAATCACCAAGGATGTGGTATAAAAAAAATTATACGTATATGTTGCGACTTGGCTTCACAAGAAGCAAAGAGGATCATTGTGTGTATTTTAAATTAATTGGTTATAATTTGATTTATTTGGTCTTGTATGTGGATGACATGTTGCTGATAGGAAACAAAAAGGAGATGATCAAGGATGTGAAAACTCAGTTGTCCTCTAAATTTGACATGAAGGATATCGGTGCTTCAATTTTCATTTTGGGCATGGAAACTAAAAGAGATCAGAAAAAGAGGAGGCTCTGCTTAAATCAGAGAAAATATGTCGTGACAATATTGCAGATGTTTAATATGCAGGAATATAACCAATCAAGGTCCCTTTTTATGTTTGTATAAAGTTATATGTGGATCAGTGTCCCAAGACACAGGAAGAGGAGGAGGACATGTCTCATGTTCCATATGCAAGTGCAGTTGGAAATTTGATGTATGCAATGGTCTGTACTAGACCATAAATTGCACATGCAATGGGAGTTTTGAGAAGGTATATTTTAAAAGAAGGGAAGGAGCATTGGACAACAGTAAAAGGGGTTTTCAGGTATTTTCGTTGAAATATTAGCTATGGATTGTGCTACCAATGAAGAACAAGATTGGACAGAGTGTTGGACATGGATTTGTGTATGCAAACTGAGCTAGAGATATGGATTGTAGGAGATCTACAACTAGGTATGTGTTTAACCTGTTTGGAGGATAAATCACTTGGATGAGCAAAATATAGGATGTAGTGGCACTTTCAACTACATAATTTGAATACATGGAAGCCACTCATTCAAGTAAGGAAGCAGTATGGTTACAAAGATTATGTTCAGGTATTGTGTTGGTACAACAATTTGTAAGGATACATTGTGACAATCGAAGTGCAATTTTTATGGCGAATAACCTGACTTATCATTCAAAGACAAAGCATATTGATATTCAATATCACTTTGTGAGAGACATGGTTGAAGAAAAGAAGTTGTTTTTGATGAAGGTGGACACTTTGAAGGATGTTGCAGATTCATTAACAAAATATGTGTGCACTGAAAAGTTCTCTTGGGGTAGAGGATCCATGGGAATTTATTCCCTAGATTGATTATGTAACCTTGTAACCCCTTGTATGAAAAGAAAAAAACAAGTGGNTTGGATGAGCAAAATATAGGATGTAGTGGCACTTTCAACTACATAATTTGAATACATGGAAGCCACTCATTCAAGTAAGGAAGTAGTATGGTTACAAAGATTATGTTCAGGTATTGTGTTGGTACAACAATTTGTAAGGATACATTGTGACAATCGAAGTGCAATTTTTATGGCGAAGAACCTGACTTATCATTCAAAGACAAAGCATATTGATATTCAATATCACTTTGTGAGAGACATGGTTGAAGAAAAGAAGTTGTTTTTGATGAAGGTGGACACTTTGAAGGATGTTGCAGATTCATTAACAAAATATGTGAGCACTGAAAAGTTCTCTTGGGGTAGAGGATCCATGGGAATTTATTCCCTAGATTGATTATGTAACCTTGTAACCCCTTGTATGAAAAGAAAAAAACAAGTGGGAGAATGTTGGGTATGTCTTATAGTCTTTGCATGACTAGCTATAGTGTCTGCTATGTTGCATTGGGTGCGTAGGGAGGTTTGAGGGGGGGGGGTACTACGCCCCCCCTTCGAGGATTACAAGGGTGCAATATCCCCCTTGCGTGGGGGTTGGGGGGAAGTTCCCTAGAGAAATTTTTTTTTTCTTGAGAAATGTGTCATGTCGCCTCGATTTTTGTTTCCATTGTTGGGCGCTTTTTTAGCCCATGGTTTTTGTCAATGGTTTTATATTTCTAGTTAAGGAATTAGGGTTTTTGAATAATATATGTCATTGGGTTAGATTTTAGGATGTTGTTGGCTCCTATATGTATACAATGTATCACTATGAATGAATATAAAATATGGTGGTTTTCCTTGTTTGGGTTTCCAAGGAAATAATCTTTGTGTAATGTGTGTATTTTCCATTGTATATTTTATGTTCTTTTATTGGAAACTTGTTTGCATTAAAATATTTTACAAGGTTAAAATATACATAAGCACCAGTGATGAATATCCATGACTATCACAACTATAACCCATAGATACCCAGAGTTTATTTTGAAAAAATAAAAATGAGCTCATTTTTTCTTTGAACTTGAGAAGGATTTTTTTTCACTAGAGGGAACGTGAACACAAAGAGGTTGCTCAGGAAGTAATTGATTATGATGATTTTGAACAAGTTCTTTGAGAATGTGGCATGTACAATTTCTTTCAAATTGGTGGTATGTGAGCCCAAAGGAGTTTGTTGAACCTCCTTATTGACTAATGGCACCCAGACGTAGAATATTTCATTCTTGGGGGCAAATAACTGACGATCATTATTGAATATATATAATTCATCACAAGTGTTTCCCGCAGAGGGTAAGTTCCCAACTTCCAATCCTGTTGGGGAGGGGGAGGGGAGGTGGTACTGTGACAATGGCACATAGAAGAGTGGTTCCTAGGTTCCTATCAAACATATCACCAATATGAGCCTCAAAGTCATAGTATACACCATGGTTCCCATTGTGTGATCCAACTCCTTTCACTTGGATTCTTGGGCCCAAAGCAACATGGGATTGATTCCTTAAGATAGACCATGTTTGACTTGAGTACAACCATGTTGACTTTCATGAAATGTCAACTTACAGACTACAAGTTAATAAAGAACAAGAACATTGGATTTGGTAGCATCCATTGAATGATTTTCTTCGAGAGGGTGCCCATGATGAGCCCCAAGACTTAAGTGAGAGGACATTTATGACCATGGCCCACCATGGTCTGATGGACCGAGTTGCCAGCTTGTCTAGAAGGAGGGAAGTTATCTACCCCATTTGATGATGATGTTTTTGCTTGGTGGGAGCGTCAGGTCTCGTTTTTTGAGGACTATTCATCTGTCGAGTTAGATTACACCAAGGATCCCAATGTCAAAATTACTCCTGGTGATGAGCCTCAGAACATAGGTAACTTTTATCTATGTTATTTAATTTGATTTTTTTCATTATATATTATATGTACATATGAGATAAAAATCATTCTGTCTTTTTGGTGAGATCCATACTATTAACAAGTAATCCTTACATGTGCATATTGAGCATCGATGACACCAGCAGGGGTTCCACGACACATTCATTGAGGGAGAGAGGAGTTTGGGCCCAACGAGGATGCGACCATTACATTACAGATTGTGGGAAGGAACCTGGAGGCCCTTGGCCACACCATTCCTATGGCTACTATAGATGCCTGCCAGTAGGGATGTTGTTTCATGTAGTAGGGATGTAATGTCATGTAGTAGGGATACCTTGGAAATGGTTATGTATGTTCAACTGTGTCAAAAGAACTATTTTGTGTTAACAGATATTCGGGGCTAGTAGCCCAAATTTTGTATTATGGAATTTTTTTTGGACATATATATTGTGCATTATTTTTGTATTTTTACTTGCAAATGATAAGTATTTACATGTGTGCAATGTGTGCTAGTGTGGTTAATGAGACAAATTCCAATCTAAAATATAATTAGTGTAGGCATCAACTACCATATTAGCATGCCTAGGAACATGCTCATAAGTAATGAATTCAAATGATCATTCCAAAATATGTACCCTAAGGAAACAATGTAAAAACATCAAATTATGGACTCAGTATAAAGCATTCAATTGCGAAACCACCAACTTATAATCTAAAAACACTTGAAGGTGTTCAATTCCATCCAACAAAGAATCTCATAAAATCTCTATAATGACACTATATTCAGAAACATTATTTGTAGTTTCTCCGAGACACATTCCTCTAGTAGACACTAGTTGGTTAGAGGGATAATAAATCACATAGGACGCGAAAGCCAAGTTTTGATAATGGCGTCTAGAACTGTCTTCATATCCAAAATAAACTAATGATTCCTCAAACATGTGCCACATAGAATAAGCAAAAGAATCACTAACGCGGAAAAAAATCAAACTTCTAAGTAAAGCTATGTACAAAAATCAACATTATTTACAAAAGAACCAACACTCAAGATGTGAGACTCAAGAAAAGTACTTTTTAAGATAGATCCCATTTATGGGCTCTGAAAAAACATTCCCGCCATAGTCTGCAAGCTCATAAGACCCTTTTTCCAACACTTGACACAAAATATATGGACTATACCACATAGGGTTGAACTTTCCTGCTCTGAAGGCATCCTTATCCTAGTCATAAACTAAGACAAGGTATCCTTCAGAGAATTCCCTAGGACAAACAAACTTGTCATACTGAGACTTGATTATTTTCTTATATGCCTCGATTCCCATTTTTTCATCTCGACATTTCTCTTCTAGTTGTTCAAGGTAAATGAGATGATCTTCTAGTTGAGTCATATCTAGGAGGAGCTCGACCGCAATCTTGAGCGAAGGGATTTCACGTTCAATCCACAAGACTTACTCAACTCCATGGATGGGTTGAAAAGGTGATAAAATCATTTCACTTTTAACTGAGGTTCGTTAAGCCCATAATGGCAGATGTAACATCAAGTGCTAATTCGTTCTAGTTGATTTGACCGTCCTTCTCAATATTTTTTTTAAATATTTGTTAATGAATTCAACCTGATCGTTAGCTTGAGGATAGTATGGAGACGAGTGCCCCTACCTAAATGCCAGTTTTGATGCTAACTTTGACATCATGCGGTTCTGAAATTCACTACCACGGTCAGTGAAAATATCTCTCGGAACCCAAAACCTAGCAATAACCTGATTAAAAACATAAATCATTGGATTTTCACCATCATTCACAAATGTCATCATGGATTCAACCCACTTAGAAAATTAGTCCATGACCACTATGATGTAACGATGCCCCATAGAGGAGGTTGGGTGGCATGCCATAAAATTTATTCCCCACATGGTGAAGGGGACAACAGTAATGACAGGAAACATATGAGTAGGGTGCATGTGCATATTGTTCATAAAATATTGACAAGTATAAAATTTCTTGACTTCCTCGACACAATTCTTGAAGATCATAGGCCATAAATAACTGACGCACAGTATATTTTGGGTTGTTTCCTAACCTGTAATATGACCACCACATGCTCCACCATGACAATCATTCAAAACTACTTTTGCTTCTTCATGAGTGAGACAATGATAGAGAATTGAGTCTACCCCTTGTCGATACAATGTGTCGGCGATAATGAGATAGTTCTTAGCCATTTAATGAACCCTTCATCGCTCCTCTTGTGAAGAGTCTTGTGGAAACTTCAAAGTCTAGATATATATCAGGATATATTTGTACCAAGGATCAGACGAATATATGAGGAAGATATTCTCATCAAGGAAAGAGTCTATGAATTCTCCCTCCCCATTCTCAACCAAAAACTCCGACGTCAATTTGGTGAATACTAAAGATTTCTTAGATTTAGCTAAGGAAAAATCCAAGTCAAATTCTTGGAGCACAACAATCCATTTTTTGTACTTCCCGTCAATAATTCACGTAGTCAACACACACTAAAATGGATTAAAAACAGTGACAATAGTTGTCTTGCATAGCATAATGTAATGATGAAGATGTTGGACAACATGAAATGCTACCAAAGATAGTTTCTCGACATGAGAGTACTTAAGCTCGGGATCCAACAAAGCGTGACTCAAGTAGTATATGACATGCTCCTGGAGCTCATCATCTTCCTAAACTAGTACCATACCAATCAAGGATCTAGTTGCTTCCAAATATAACAAAAAATATCGATTATAACCTGGGGACTCAACAAAGGATTCAAAACTAAATCCTTCCTTAATGTGTCAAAAGAGAGTTTTGATTCTTCATCCCAACATAATGGGATCCCCTTTTTGAAAAGGTTCATGAAGCATTTTGTGATATTGGCATAGTTAGGAATAACATGGTACATGGGGGAAGAAACTAAGTTATTTCCTCAACCTTTAAGGTGTCAACCATGACCCCTTCTGTTTAAATGATGAATCCCAAAAGACATCGAGAAGTCATGAAAAATATGCACTTATGCGGATTGAATCAGATTCGGTAGTAATGACACCTTTCGAAAACAAGGTGGAGGTGCAACAAATGTCGAGCTCTTTATCATGAATGAGCCATAAGATCATCCAAATATGCCTCCACTATGTGCTTCAAATCATGGAAGGAAAACAACATGGCCCGCTAAAATGTTGCACCGACATTCTTAAGGCCAAAAGGAATCTTCTTATAAGTGAAAGCTTGCTAAGGAAATATGAAATATGTCTTGTTTTGGTCTTCTGATCGGATCTTAGTCTATTTATAACCTAAAAAACCATTCATAAATGAAAATATTTCACTTCTCATGCATTTGTCTAAAATATGAACGATAAACAACGTTGGGAAGTTGTCTTTTGGACAAGCTTTATTCAAGTCTAGGAAATCCATACATACACAAATAGTTCTTTTCTTTTTATCAACCGAAACCGTGTTGGACACCCATTTCATCAAAGGAACTAGATAGATGAAGTTATCTTTGAGAAATGTCTCTACCTCGGCTTTGATTTCTATTTCCCTTCGAGGATTTATTGGTTGCAATTTTTTTCAAACTGGTTTGACATTCTCATAGGTATGAATTTTTTGTTGATCTATGTGAGGATATATTCCATGAATTTTCTTGTATGACCATGGAAACACATCCCAAAATTGTTTAAAGAGAGTCGTATATTGACAAATCTCTTCTTGAGAGAACTCATCTCTAATGAATATGTTTTCAATGACATCTGGGTTCTTCAAAATGTTAATCGGGATGGTTTTTGATATATTTTCCATGTTCCCCTTGGTGTAGACACCATGCCCATCCAAGGTGTTCACCATTTGATCAACAATTCTATTCACAAATATCTTAAATTCCCCATTTTCCACAAGACTAATTATAGAGAGGAAATATGATCTGTAATGCATATCATAAAAGGGCCTTTCGATGACATTCATTGCCTCAATAATAGTTTCATCGTAGGGCAAGAGAGTATCAATAAAATCCTGGGTATTTGAAGAATTTTGAGCCTATATAGGCTCTGGAAAAAGATCATCCTCCTATGTCAAAGAAGRAGTTTTATCTGGGTCTACAATGTCCTGTTGAATGGCTCAGTAAGAAATCTTAGTTGTAGACAAAGGTTTGGCCATCCCGATGTAAATGTGGTCTTTACTCACATCAAACAACAAGGGTAGCTTCCACAAATCATATAGATATGAATTTATAAATGAAGAAAATCTTGAAATKGAATCTGGTGGACTATACCCATTATAACCAACCAGGGTGGACCAAAGATACAAAATCAATGTAGAAAAATTAAAAGATCCCATGAGAGAAGGATGCATCCCACAACTGATACTTTTAGTAGTCGTTTGATAGTTTTCTATCCATAGGACTGTGGATCCTAGATTCAACACAGTGTTGAAAAGTTTGGAATCCACCTGGTCGATGGTTACAATTATTTCCTTATGGGGAATCATATAACTTGAAACACTGACAAGATGACAGGTCTCATGGAATAAGACCAACTTCTATTGAGTAAAAGATTATAGTCATGCATTGCATTGACTACCTCAAATTATACAAAAGAATATCTTCCTCATAACTTGACTGGGCAGGAAGAAATAATACCACGAGGTTGGAATGATCATCCATCAAAATCCATAAAGATATCTAGGGATGGGGTAAGCTCAGGTGAACCAATATCTTTACAACAAGATAAGGACATTACACATGCGAAGGCCCCTTCATCAAAAATGATCCTATTAATCAAATGATTATTAGAAACATAATTAATTTGGAAGTCCACATGATAGGGAGGATGAGGCTTGACATTAGTGACATCGAATTTCATCATGATATGACTAGAGGAATCAACATCTCCTATTGCAGAAAATAACATGGTGTGATGTGCGGGGAAACTTTGGAATACTTCCAACACAAACATTGCACATGGTGTTTGAGCCAAGTATTGGATGATAGAGTAGTTGGGAGAAACTATTGCATTATGGTTTCACGTTGTCTATTTATATACACCCTTAGGTATGCACAATGTTGTCTCTTTCTCAGGTTTCTCTATGTGTAGAGGCGCCTGATTTTTTGAAGTATTGTTTCCTTTGTATTTTGACTCTAGATTACTATAATCACAATTCCTATTTGAGAAGTCGACGGTCTCCATATCTTTATGGTTGATCATACTCACAACTCCTTGATATGCATACTTCTAGGGTGCACTTAACGTCCACCCTTAGTGGTTGAGGTTGGAAGAACCAGCCTGCATGTTCTACCCTTGTCAAAAAGGGTTGCTCAACATAGTGGGTTCTTTTTGTTGTTGTTTTAACTTCATATGGAATAGGTATTCTTCCATTTTTGGGAACTGATGTGTAATATGATCATCCCCACAAAGCCTACAAGGGAGCTTGACCTTGAATTTCTCATCCTTTTCCCTCTTAGCATTCTTATCAGAGTTTTTATTATTCCCCCCAACACCTTTTTTACCCTTTCCTTTCTTATATATGGGATTCTTAGGGCCCTTATAAGTTTTTTATTGCACAACATGTACATCTGATGACTGGGTTTTAGGGATGGTTGAGCCAAGGGTCAGACCAACATCACATTGTTGGATAGCCAAGTTATGCATCTGGTTTGTGACCAGATCTGCAGCTTTACTTTGAGTGGAACCCACAATTCCATCAGCATGTGGAGTTGAATTTGGATTTTCCAAGTCGAGAGTAGAACTCGACGCATCTCAAATAATCTCATAAATCATGCTATATTGAAAGAAAATAAGCTCTATATACTACACCCTAAA
The DNA here is from genome assembly GCA_032191745.1 of Picea mariana. NCBI lineage: Eukaryota > Viridiplantae > Streptophyta > Pinopsida > Pinales > Pinaceae > Picea > Picea mariana. Next base: position 246,689 of record JASDQU010102411.1, read on the forward strand.
AATTGCTTTCTCTTCTGAAAATACTCTAGATTCGGAACTTCCTTTGAAATATATGGGAGCAAGGATTTCAAGAATGACTCTAGAACAAAATATGGTGGAATTGTTGCTTTAATAAAACTCTTTATTCTTCTCCATTCTCGAATGTGATCGGAAATGTGAGTATTCGTGTATTGTTCAAAGTTGGCTAGCAGTTCAATACCAACATCATATAGAACATGGAGTTGGAAGTGGTTGAAGAACACCATGGATAAGTACCAAATGTTGCGTATTTATTCCTTTATAGTTCTATGTACCACTTGGTGACACCTGCAGTGAGAGTGCACTAGAACAAACACAATATAAATGAGTCGTCATTCAACAAATTAGATGAACACCAAAAGTGGTATGTTGTCACATGGTCCTGTGGATCTTCACCACATTTGCATTTGAATTTGTCTATGTCTGAAGGTAACTTGGTTGGGACTGTAGGATATCCAAGATGATGATGAATAGGTTCATTCATCAACTTCGATAGGTCTATCAAATTCATCGTTTCCATAAATGGTAGCCTAGGATGTAAGATCGATTGATTAGCAACCTAAAAAGAGGACCTTCAATTATACCTGGAACCACGTTTCCAGAAAGAGTTCACAGAAGGACCAGGCCTTGGGATAAAACCTTTTTTGACTATGGTTGAATGAAATAAAACCTTCTCCCATATAGTTTTGGAAAGGAACATCGAGTTTTCCCCTAGAGGACACCCCTTGTGAAGGAAAGACTCCTGGTATGGGGTTAAACTAATCGAGAAATGGGTTACCCCCTTGCAACATACCTTGTGTGAGATTCCACTAGCCTTGGAGAGGAATACCCCCTAATGATGTCCCTTGTGAGGAAAAAATTCCTTGCATGGGAACATATTAAGCTTGTAATGGGTTTCCCCCTACCGAAACTATAGATAAGGTGAAAGGGTTAGTATTGAACCCACCATATAGTGTGAATGGGGTTTAAGTGGACGACATACTAATGGACTGAGATCTTCTACCCATAGATGTGCCCCATCTCTAGGCTTGTTTAGAGCCGGAAGACAGGAAGGCCCTCCTCTAGACAAATGGGGACAATAGAGGAATATGACCTTCGCCCCAATAAAATGCTTGGTAGGGATCCAAAATTCCCCCTGAACTAACACTCGACGCATGGGATGTCGATTGAGAATAAACCAATGTGTTTATCACATCCATCGATGATATACCATACAAAAAAGAATTATTTATCGACGGTAGAGATGCATTTGCACTCATGTATTGAGTGGGACCAATGACCAATGAAGGAATGTTGTCAATCGAAGCAGTGATGGTTTCCTTACTGATGTCAATCATTTGATTAGACAAACCAAGAGGAAATATACCTCCAATGAAAATCACCGATGTGGGAGTCACAGGGGCTCCCGATGCAGAAATTATCATAGTTTCATCCATAGGAGCCCGATGAAGAGGTATACTATCAGCAATATCTGATCTGGGAGGTAGGACTTGTACTACATGGAATGTATAAGTCTCAGGTAACAAAATATTGAGATGTGGGGTGAAGTATTCACCCCAAATATGCTCAATGATTAGTTCCTTTGGTTTTGAAGCGTGAAATTATGGAGGTTCTGAGTCTGTGACCTCAGCCTAAAAATTCATCACAAAAGTGTCAGACGTATCAAGTCGAATCTTTAAAGTGAGAAGAGGATAATTATCTCTAACTTCATTTTTAGGAGGAAGGTCTTGAATTCTCCTCGATATACTAGGCATTTGGTGAACCACTTTGAGGTGTCAAGTATGCATGGGACCATGTTACATTCCAACTTAAGAAAGTATACGATCGTTGAGCACACCACTAGAAAAAATCCTATATGGAAACAACAAACAGAAACAAGCCTTGTTAATATTCTGACTCAGGTGGATTACGTCCTAAGATTGAAATAATCATAGGGTAGGGTAAAGGCCTTCCAGATGGAGGCATGGGTTGATTATGTCCTGTGGACCAATGAAAAAAGGAATGAGAAGTGGTTATCCCAAATGCCAAAAACTTCCCTTACCCGCTGCAAGTAACGACGCTTGGCGGGGCACCCTCCAGAAGTAATGAAAAGTGTGAGGTTAAATCCACCCCAAGTACCATGAAAAAACCCCATAATCACCTTCTGAGATTCCTAGGAATGGCCACTAAGGTCACTGACTCCCAATTACCATCTAAGGGGTATAGTCTATAGTTGAGATTGAACATATGTGCAGGGTAGCTAAGCCCAAAGCCTCGAAAGAAGCATCTCTCACAGAGGTATGGGTACTAATGAAACCCCCAATATACGATATTTTAACTATGCTTAGTTAAGATCCCGAGGTGTCTCTCCTCATATCTTGTTCATGTCACCTTCTGTTTAGCTTATGTGTTAGAGGAGGCTCCTAGCTATACTTATACGATAGTTGGATTTAGATTCTCCCTAGCTCAGAATCCTACCTTTGTTTTTTGGCCTTAGATAAATTTACTCTCCTCCCTAAACCAAGGTCCTAGCCTAAACTTGTTTGTGTACCCTATAAAATTGAAGCTGTCTAATAAAGGTTTAGTTAATCATTAATTTTAAGGGTTGTTTTTACTCAACAAAAGGCATGGATGAAAATTTAATGTTGTTTATGACTGACTCCAAAAGAAAATAAATTAAGTACATAATGGGGTGTTGGCACAGGGGCAAACTCAGAGTTCAATGCTACAACAAAACACCAACAAAAACCTAACCACCATCCCTTTCAGCAACACCTACGAAATAGATGAAGTCTCACCCGAGGTAGAGGTAGGGGTGGTTGCAGGACTTAGATGTCTACAAATTTAGCTAGGACACAGATATGTGACTCTAACACTTAACAAAGCACTCAAAAATTAACATTCATCAATATTCAGTTTGAGTTACAGCACAATTAAACCTTAATTACAGAGTATCACAATATTCATTCAGATCTAAGGTACTTAAGCACGAAGAATACATACATAAATCAGATCTAACATCCATCCACATTATTAAGCACTAAGAATAAACAGATTTATCTATCATTCATCTATATTAAATAACTAAGCAAGTAAATAGATAAACACATCAACACATCACACAAATCATAGAAACACAATGTGTACATGGTTCACCCCCACCATGGGGATATGCCCATCAACTCTTCTCTTCTTTATTATCTTTGTTCAAGCTTCTTACAGGCACATAGCATCTGAGTTCTACTCCGCAGAAGATAGGAGATCAATGTGCACTCTGCCAGATCCTCCTTTTTCTAGATAGGGTATAGCACAAAGCCTTCACATAGTCTCTTACAATTACTTGCACTAGCCTTGCAAGCCTCACAAAGTATGCAAAAAGCACTTACAACTCTTGATCACATAGATCCAGCTCTAGAAATTAGCACTCTGGCCTACTAGGTCTTTCGGGTCTCTCTCTTACATTTCCTAGCTACTTATTTATACATTATAAAATAGGCCTAAGCATGGGTAAACCCATGGGATGAAATCCCATACCCATTACATAATCCTGAATCCCAAAAAGGGCCCTGAAAGGGGGCTAATATATCACGATCTCCGCTTCGTCTTGCGCTCTGCCTTCGATAGCCTGTCAAAGTCCCAAAATAGGTCAAACGTGACCAATAATACTCAAAACTTGTTCAAGGGCCAATATGCCCCCAACACTCACCTGTGACTCGTCCCGAGTCATTCCGATCTGACTAGTTTTGCTTCAAAATCCTCGAGCTTGGCTCGAGCTGCTTTGACTTGTTGTGCCACGACCTCTTGTTCAATGAACTATTGTATGACTTCTTCATTGATAGGTCCCTCTAGGAGTTGTTCAGCTGCGGTGATGACTTGCTCTAGTTCCACTCCTCGACCTTCAATCTCTGTGAACAGTTGGTAAGCCTCATCCTGTATAGGTTGGAGCCTCTGAGTTACTTCCATAACTCTTCTATGAATAGTGTGGACCTTTTTTTGGGCAGTGCACTGCTCTTGGGATTGCTTCATTCTTTCCACAGTTGACAGAGGCTTCAACTCCACCTGTATTGTCTCTCATTGCTTCTTCTCTTCCTGTAGATGTGATTCCAGTGCCTTCAATTCTAGATTCTCAGTGAGTCGCTCATATGTATGGGCACTGCGATCACTCAGTTGCTTGAATTCCATGGTAAGGGATTTGATTCTTTCAACTGCACTGTGAGTAGTTGCTTCTCTTTGATCCCTTACATCCTGCGGGGTGTCAGGTACGGTGTGAATCTCTAAGTCTTATATTCATTATTGTAGATGTTGGATAGCTTCTATGAGCTACTCTACTTGGTGCATGACTCAGCCTTATACCTGCAGTTCTAATCCTATCATAGAGTGGATGGATTTGTTTACAACTTATTTCACTTCGAGTTGCTCTGCCATTAACTATTCTTTTTACTATTGCATCTAGGATTTATCCTCTTCAAACTTTGCTTGGAGAGAAACCTTCTCCTATTCTGAAACTCTGCATTTTTCTATGATTACACCTTGCACTTGCTTTGAGGCCTAGGTGGCTTGTTTTATTTATTCTTGAGGGAAATGAAGGCGAGCTTCGACCACATCATCTAGTCGGTGGATTTGGGATGGCTCATCTCCCAAATCTGGTTCTCCTAATGGTAGGGGTGTAGTGGACACTGTGAGACTGGACTGAAGAGCCTGTTGTACCCCTCAAAATTCAAGCTTAATTTTGTCGTACATTTCCTCCTGCTTAGCTTCCTGTTTCTCTAAGATTTCCAGTGAAGCGCCATTTAGGGCTACTATGATGAAGTCAAAATCATCGGTAGTGAGCACAATCTTGATATTGGTAACGGTGGCTTTCGATTTCTTTTGGGAATAAGGTTTTGGGGGAGAAGCCTTCATCTTCTTTAGGGGGTCAACCTCATCTCTGGGCGGTGTTACTTTGTCTGGCTTCTATTCAGCTCCTTTTCCATTTATTTCTTCTACTTCATCATCACCCCCTTGGTCAGGTGATACTGAAGCAGTCTTTCCTGAGGTGTTGCTTAAATATTGGACCTCTTTGGTCTTCTTCATTCTCCTAGGTCTGGGTGTATCCTGTTCTTTCTACATGGTTTCTAGGCTGTTAGGGTCAGATATCTTTGTAGGGTCAATGGGGATAAGGAGGTCAACTGATTAGTATTTAGTGATCTCCTCAAGGTCATCTTCCATGGGTTTGTAGTATGATTGAAGCTACTCCGTATGTTATTCGGCTCGTGTTGTAACGTAGATGAAGTGTTGATCTAAGCAAAACTTCATTAGGGATCGAAACCTCTGTAGTGTTTTCAAATTCATGCGAGGTTCAACTTCGATGGCTCTCTTCAGCTGAAGGTAATATATATGAAAAAAAGCTTTTGATTTCCACTATTTGTTCATATCACTCGAGTACCAGAGTGTGGTGAACTTCGCAACAAGCGTCTCAAATAGTTCAATATTTGGGAAGGTCACACCTTCTAACATCTACCAGGAAAAAAAGGCGATGAGGAATAGGATCCACCTAAAGTGAAACTCGTAGCCCTGATCCTGCGCTTCACAGCAGTTGAGTTGCATCTGATTAACTAGGTACTTCACCCAATTCATCTGTAGACCTTCCATGCACTTCCTTGTGAGGTCAACGACAAAGCCTGTGACTTGCCTAGGTCTGTTCTTCCTTACTAAATTTTCATCTATGAGCTAGCAGTCTAGGCGCACTGTGCCATTCTGGATGGAGGCTACCTTGTAGCCTCGTGTCCCCTTTTCAACATCGTCGTATGTATCCTTGATCTTCTATGCTAGTGCGTGATCTGTGGCTTTTCCTGGATAGAAATCTTGTGGGTCAGGTCCTTGAATAATTAATACTGTGATCTTATGGATCAACGTCATATCGACTTTGATACGATGGTCTAGCCATAAGTAGCCTCCATGGTAACATGAAAGCAATAACTTGACACAGGCGTTGACTTCCTGCTGCCTTCCAAAGTGTGGGATTTTCATTGTGTTTAACAGGGTGGACTGCATGAGGTTCATCGTCCACAGCTAGGGGATTATCTTTGAGTTCTTCCCCTTCTTGCTAGTCAGGTATTTATACAAGGTGAGCATACTATAGCTTTTGCAATCTTCGAGGTTGAAGTCACTAAACTTCATCGTTGCGATCTTTCCCCATTGAGCTCAAACTGTGTGTATCCCCTTCAGGAGGTACGCAGTAACCATGGAGTACTCAAATTCTCTTGGCACACTATCTCGACTCACCACATCAGCCAAAGGCTGGATGTAGTCGGGAAGTATGGACGGGATCAACTTCGCATGGACTAGGTGATCTCTATGTTTGGTTCTCTTTTTCGTTGATGGTCGAGACGGTCCGGCTCCATGAGTAGTTGACAAAGAGGCTAGCACTCATCTCGTCAATGATGCTTGTACACCCACAGACATCACTCTTTCAGACATGGCTCTCTCAACCATGCGGTAAATGAGTACTTCCTTTAGAGACTCTTCGAGTGCACTAAGTTCTTCAGACATACACGCTCGTGGTTGGATATCTCAGGTTCGAAGAGTAACTTCTCAATGCAATGGGATAGATGGCAATAACGTGATGATCACTATGTGAAATCAACTATTTTGTGGGCTTAGGTAGTCATGATTGAAAAAAGTGTTCTCATTGCATGGCGCGACAGGATATATAGGTAACTTGGCAACGGATCTGTTGCAACGGGTGAGAATCCTTCATTAACTTAGCTCTGTCTATTATGGTGTGGTCCCAATGGTCCGGTGGAAAAATTTCTGACCATAAATTCCTTTCTACCTGTTCGGGACATCAGTCTAATGGTTATACTATTCCCAATGGCTATATTTCTTCTCCATGGTAAAGTGCCATGTGATGTTGCTCTGATATCCCGACGAAGTTCCAATTTTGCAAATTTTCCTTCTACAAAGTTCCCTCTGTAACCTTCTGTAACGTTTTGATCTTAGATCTCTTCTTACTTAGTTTTCGAGTCTTCTTTCCAGTGAGCTTCATCTCGATATTCCTTTTTCCATTCTGATTCTTATCTTCTTTTGGTACAGTAACTTTGCACTGGTGAGATTCTTTCCTAGAAATCAGGGGTAATACTTCAACTGTATCTGGAATAGGTACTTCAATATTCTTTAGGTCTTCTTGTGTTATTCCTAATTCGATATCCAAGTCTCTGGTTTTAAATATCTTTGCTTGGTTCTTCTGTTCTTTAATCAAGTGTGCGATCCTCCTAGTAATGAAATCTTTCAACTCTTTCTTATTTTGTTCTAAGACTTCTTTTTTCTCTTTTTGGCCCAATCTCCTTCAATCCAATCTTTTCCAAGTTATTTATGTTATGATATTCACTCGTCCTTCCTCATCCAAAACACAGTCAATGTCGAAGTCTCTTATTCTTTCTTCACTGCACTCTTTTTCTTTGAAGATATCTGATAATATGATATGTCAGTGGTCATTCAGAGTTTCATTCATCTGTAGCAATACTTTTTCAAATTATTTATGGGGTTCTTTCATAATCTCAGTTTCTTGATATTTCTCATGGTCTGCTTGTCTCATATTCATCCTTTCAACCTTAGCAATCATTCTGGGGAAATCCAAGACTTCATGGTCCATAGCTTTGCAACAAAGATAGCTATATCTTCTACTAGGGCATTGCTTAGTCAAATGTTTCAGTCTTCTAAAACTGTAACAAAGGTTTAATCCTCGTTTTCTTTTAAATGATCCCCAGCCTTTCCTGTACTACGCACTAGGATCATGGTAGCTAACCTACAACAAATTCTTTCTAGGATCCTGAATCCAGTTTTTAGCCCAAACATTCTCTCTATGCATAGGTATAACATATATTTCACTATTCTTATCAGATCTACTCATATCAAGTCTTATTTCTTCTATCAGTGCCCTAGTTTTCAAGCTAGGAAAAATCTTATCAAACATACCTAGATCCATACTTTAGAAACAAAAATTTCCACTAGTATTATCTTCAGTAGAGAACAAAGCTTCCATATCTAAAACTTTTCAATATTCTTACCTCTATCAGAGCACAAAGTGTTCAGATCTTACCTCTTTTCTTCAGATCAGACTTCTTTTCTTAGCACAGAGCTTCACAAATCGAGTATAATATTTCGCACTAGAGAGACAAATCTATGCATAGCGCTTTCACAATTTTAGGTCAGATCTTCGCACAAAGATTCTTTTTCCTTAGTTCCCAGCAATCACAGCTTCATGTCCTAACAACATGACCATTTGTTGTCATAGGGGTAGACCTAGGGTTCAATTCTACAACAACACACCAACAAAACCCTAACTACTGGCCCTTTTAGCAACACCTGTGAAGCATATGAAGTCTCACCTGAGGTAGAGGCAGGGGTGGTTGTAGGACTCATATGTATGCAACCTTATCTATGCCACATATATGTGATTCTAACACTTAGCAGAGCACTCAACAATTAACATTTATCAATATTCAGTCTCAGTTACAGTGCAGTTAAACCCTAATTACAGAGTATCATAGTATTCACTCACATATAAGGTACTTAAGCACTAAGCATACATACATAAATCATATCTAACATCCATCCACATTATTAAGAACTAAGCATCAACAGATCTATCTATCATTCATCTATATTAAAGCACTAATCAAGTAAACACATCAACACATCAACACATCGCACAAAGCATAGAAAAAGAGCATGTACGTGGTTCACCCCCACCCTGGGGCTACATCCATCAACTCTTCTCTTCTTTATTATCTTTGGTCAAGCTTTTTACGGACACATAGCACTTGAGTTATACTCTGCATAAGACAGGAGATCTGTGCACACTTTGTTAAATTTTTAATTAAAATGAAGTACCAAGGCAAGTGTTTCTCTTTCCTAGGCGCCTAAGGGGAGAAATTGCCGAAAGTGGGTCTTAGTCAAATTAATTTGTGAGATGCAAATTAAAAGATAACTTTATGATTAAAGTGAGGGTGAGTGAAGAGACACCAAGTCTCAGCCACCCATCTAATCTAATCTTAGCCATTAGATTAGAAAACTCCTCACCTTCCCTCATGAGGTTGATTAAGGCAAGTGGTCGCACCCATTCTTGGGTAAGAAGCAGAAGAAATCTTGGTGAGAGGCCAAGAAGCTCTTGGTGAGATGCCAAGAGCAAGAAGAAGCAAGAGACTCTTGGTGAGATGCCAAGAGGTTCTTGGTGAGATGCCAAGAACAAGAAAGTTGCAGCATTCTTGTTGAGATAACAAGAGAGAGCAAGAGAGAGGTCGAGCTAAGAAAAGAGACAGCATTTGCTGAAGGAGAGAATGCATCCCAAAGCAAAGAGAAGTACGGATTTCAGACAGCAAGGAAGAACAGGCCATACCATACGGATTTGTGGAGGTCATACAGCATGTAATGTGCACATAAATTGAGGAGGAGAGAAGCTGCAATTTCTGAGAGTATTGGCATGCATTCCAAGGCTGCCATACAACATTTGTTGGCACAAAAATTGAGGTAACTGCTGTAATATATTTTTGAGTGTATTTTCGTACAGTTTGTAAAATCTTAGCAGAGTTTTGGCACGAATTTTGTGACAGTCCGTACAACATTAATTGTTGTACTGTTGTACGAATTTCTGGTTCAGAAATTGAGGAGCAAAGCTACAGGAATGTCCAGATAAGTTTGTGTAAATATCTGAAGATGAATATGTTGTAAAAGAATTTCTTAGAAGCTCATAAATAATACAAAGCCCTCTCTAACTGGTTTTCCCCTTGTGGGTTTTTCCAGGGTCGAAGTTAGACCGAATATCTTTGTGTCTATATTTTATGAGTTTCGCATATTGTTGATATTTTATTTGTTGCGTTGAAAACGATGTTCATAATCCTCATGTTTCAGTTCTGAAATTTATTTTATGTTAAGTTTTTTAGATGCTGAAACACCAGGCTGTAGCATATGCTGAAACACCGCTGTGAGTATATGCTGAAACACAGTGCTGTAGCAGATGCTGAAACACAGTGCTGTAGCAGATGCTGAAACACAGTGTTGTAGAAGATGTTGAAACACAGTGCTGTAGCAGATGCTGAAACACAGTGCTGTAGCAGATGCTGAAACATAGTGCTGTAGCAGATGCTGAAACACAGTGCTGTAGCAGATGCTGAAACACAGTGCTATAACAGAAGCTGAAACACAGTGCTGAGTCTTATGCTGAAACACCGCTGTGAGTAGATGCTGAAACACTGGGCTGTAACATATGCTGAAATAGTGTTGAAACAGAGTTTGGCATTTAAATTTGACTGAAAAATCAGCGAGACTGAAACTGGGTTGGGATTTTGAAAAATTAACATGGTATCAGAGCTGAGTTGAAGAGAGGTAGAAATTTCAGCAGACAGAAAGTTGGGACAACAATCACTTCGAGAGGAAGTCACTTGGTGAGAGACCAAGGAGAGGATCATTGGTGAGATGCCAAGAGAAGGGACCTTTGGTGAGATGCCAAGGTCATACCTTGGTGAGATGCCAAGGTTGAGACAAACAACAGCTTCAGCAGAGGAGGAAGAGTTTTCCACCAAGTTTGACAAGGAATTTTCCTTGATTGCATGTCCATCCTCGAGGACCACTACTCCCAATACTTGGTATATTGATAGTGGTGCCTCTCGCCATATGACATCAGTTCGTGAGCACTTGACAGATCTTACTCAGTGTGGAGATGTAGAGGTAGTGCTTGGAGATGACCAGGAGGTCAAGGTGGCTGGTTGTGGGACCGTATCATTTCGGAGGGAGTCTTTGACTCCCATGACTTTGACAGAGGTTCTTTATGTTCCGGGCTTGAAGAAGAACTTAGTGTCAGTTTCTACTATTGAGGAGAAGGGCTATGAGGTCTTGTTCCGTGATGGGCAGGTGCTTCTTTTCCCCAGAGGGT
>JASDQU010102411.1:268026-299392 GCA_032191745.1 Picea mariana
AGAGTTGCATTAAACTCTCGGAGAATCCATTTTTTCATGACCGGTCTAAGCATATCGAGATTCGGTATCACTTCAACCGTGATTATGTTTAGAGAGGAGTTGTGGAGCTATAGTACATATCTACTGAGGAGTAGGTTGCATACATACTCACCAAGGCATTGAACATGGGCAAGTTTGTATTTTTCAGGGACAAGCTTGGAGTGGTGAGTAACACTTTCCTCGGTATGAGGGAGTGTTAAATTTTTAATTAAAATGAAGTACCAAGGTAGGTGTTTCTCTTTCCTAGGCGCCTAAGGAGAGAAATTGTCGAAAGTGGGTCTTAGTCAAATTAATTTGTGAGATGCAAATTAAAAGATAACTTTATGATTAAAGTGAGGGTGAGTGAAGAGACACCAAATCTTAGCCACCCATCTAATCAAATCTCATTCGTTAGATTAGAAAACTCCTCACCTTCCCTCATGAGGTTTATTAAGGCAAGTGGGCGCACCCATTCTTGGGTAAGAAGCAGAAGAAATCTTGGAGAGAGGCCAAGAGGCTCTTGGTGAAATGCCAAGAGAAAGAAGAAGAAAGAGACTCTTGGTGAGATGCCAAGAGGTTCTTGGTGAGATGCCAAGAACAAGAAAGTTGCAGCATTCTTGTTGAGAGAACAAGAGAGAGCAAGAGAGAGGTCGAGCTGAGAAGAGAGACAACATTTGCTGAAGGGGAGAATGCATCCCAAAGCAAAGAGAAGTACAGATTTCAGACAGCAAGGAAGAATAGGCCATACCGTACGGATTTGTGGAGGTCATACAGCATGTAATGTGCACATAAATTGAGGAGGACAGCAGCTGCAATTTCTGAGAGTATTGGCATGCATTCCAAGGCTTCTTTACAACATTTGTTGGCACAGAAATTGAGGTAACTGCTGTAATATATTTCTGAGTGTATTTCCGTACAGTCTGTACAATCTTAGTAGAGTTTTGGCACGAATTTCGTGACAGTTCGTACAACATTAATTGCCATACTGTTGTATGAATTTATGGTTCAGAAATTGAGGAGCAAAGCTACAGGAATGTCCAGATAAGTTTGTGTACATATCTGAAGATGAATATGTTGTAAAAGAATTTCTCAGAAGCTCATAAATAATACAAAGCCCTCTCTAACTGGTTTTCCCCTTGTGGATTTTTCCAGGGTCGAAGTTAGACCGAATATATTTGTGTCTATATTTTCTGAGTTTTGCATATTGCTAATATTTTATTTCTGTGTTGAAAACGATGTTCATAATCCTCATGTTTCAGTTCTGAAATTTATTTTCTGTTAAGTTTTTTAGATGCTGAAACACCAGGCTGTAGCATATGCTGAAACACCACTGTGAGTATATGCTGAAACATAGTGCTGTAGCAGATGCTAAAACATAGTGTTGTAGCAGATGCTGAAACACAGTGTTGTAGCAGATGTTGAAACACAGTGCTGTAGCAGATGCTGAAACACAGTGTTGTAACATAAGATGAAACACAGTGCTGAGTCTTATGCTAAAGCACCGCTGTGAGTAGATGTTGAAACACTGGGCTGTAACATATGCTGAAACAGTGCTGAAACTGAGTTTGGCATTTAAATTTGACTGAAAAATCAGCGAGACTGAAACTGGGTTGGGATTTTGAAAAATTAACACACTTTGCTAGATCCCACTTCTTCTAGCTAGTGTATAGCACAAATCCTTCACATAGTCCCTTACAGTTACTTACACTGGCCTTCCAAGCCTCACACAGTATGCACAAAGAACTTACAACTCTTGATCAAACAAATCCAGATCTAGCACTTAACACTCTGGCCTACTAGGTCTTTCTGGTCTCTCTCATACATTGCCTAGCTACTTATTTATACATTAAAAAATAGGCCTAAACATGGGTAAACCCATGGACCGACATCCCATACCCATGACATAATCCCTAATCCAAAAAAGGGCCCTAAAAGGGGCCAAGATCCCGTGATCTCTGCTTCATCTTACGCTCTACCTTCGATAGCCTGTCGAAGTCCCAAAATAGTTCAAACATGACCAAGAATCCTCAAAACTTGGTCAAGGGAAAACATGGGGTATGTGGCTTCTTTAAATGAAAAGAGGCCTGCAACAATGGCTAAATGAAACTCTTTTCTTTTCAGTAATGAAAACAAATTATTTTTTGTATGCAAGATTTGAAACACTTTGTTATGCAACCTACAATATTCTTTTGAAGGAAAAATGAAAAACATAAATGAAAAACTTTGCAAACATAAGTTCTTTTCTTTGAAAAAAGGATACCACTACCAAAGTAAACTATAATGCATCACAACTTGAATTCTAGTTAACCAAATATTTTCTTTCAATGATCAAGGGAAAGGGTTAAAGAAAAGGAGAAACTTGGAAAACAAGTATATTTTTTGGTCATTTTGTCTAAAAGAAACGAAATGCAAAACTAATGAAATTTTATTTTTATTTTTTAAACAAGAAGAAGTAGGTATAGATAAATAAAGAAATCAACCAAGAGTAAATGAAAACTCAAAAATACTAGACATGCAACCTACGAAAACAATACTTGCCTCTCAATCAACCCAAAAACCTTATAAACAAGAACTGACTTCAAAAAATCCATATCTTTTCTTTTTATGCAATTAACAAATTTTCAAAAACATCAGAAAGCAGAAAGAAACAAGAAATCCACCCAAGAAGAATTGCCAAAGTTGAAGGACCAACTTAACCTTACAGACTATGAGAGAGATTTTTAAAAAACCCTCAATTTTACAAAGATCCACGACTGTGTGCATTAGGACTCACAGATATCTACGAGTCATACACAGGAAAAGCACAGATGTTCGAGGGCTATATAAAAGGAAAGTCGCAGATGGCATAGAAATTTCAGGAAAATTAAAAACCACTCCAGAAAGGGGGCTTCCAGTAAATTTAAAAAATGTTTCTAAGAGGATAAAGCTTTACAAAAGAAATATAAAAAACACAGAAAAATCACAAACAACAAGAGAAAACAAAAAACACTAACAAATTGACCCAAACTAGGAGAGTCCCCAATATGGTTACCAATTCTGATTAAGGTATTTTTCCCCCGTGACCTTGGGTTAAGTCAGAGCAGAGCAAGACCGAATTAACAAGAATGAAATCTACCCTCACAAACAAGCATGCAAATAATAAATAACTACTTTTTAATAGGAGATAGAAGGGAAGGAAAAAGGAGAAGACTTTTTATAACTATATAGAATAGGAATTAACATTGATAAAGGAGTGTCCAGGTCACATCATGCTACTCAGAGAATGAAGGGAATAGGAAGGATTTCTAAATCTCAATAGCATAACCTTCCACCATAAAAATTGTCCTCTCAGATCTTCTAGCCTCTTCTTCTTTGCACCCTCGGGGATGCGATCTCCAAGGTTGTTTTGCTAAAGTATTTGAGACATCAGATCCATTTTTTTTGCATGCATGTGGATTTTGAATGGAATCCTTTGTGACAATATGTGCATTTTCTCCTTTTCTTCCCTTTTCTCCTTTGCATCCGTAGGCATTGGTGAAGGGTTTTCTGTACCCTTCCTTATTCGTATGTGCATGAGATTTCCACTTATATTTATCTTTAGATTTATTATATTTGTGGCTTCCATCATGCACAGTGAGTGCATGCGCCCTTGGGCCTTTGATTGCGCCCATGTTGATGAGCTTGGTTTGTTCTTATGTCAGGGATTTGATAAAGTCCTCAAGATAAGGCATATTCTAGGTGGATCTAGAGGCGAATCTGACAGTATGGAATGTGGATATGAATATAGAGAACTCAAGTCCAATGTTGGAGAGAATGGTGAGAACCATTTGTTTCTCCTCCGTCGACTTATCAACCCTGCAAGCTTTGATTTGCGACAGTAAACCTTTGAATTTTGTAAAGAAATATTGGATATTGTCGAAGATTTTTGGATCTAATGTGAGAATATCCACCTCCAGCATGTGTCCCCTCATCTCATCCTATTTTCCAAAGATCCCTTCCAAGATTTTCCAGGCTTCATTGGGATTCTTACAGGAAGATATGTGAAAAAGGAGATCGAGAGAAATAAGACTGCAAAGTGTTCTGAGTGCCTCATCCATGCGATTTAAGTACTTGGATTTTTTTATGGATGATGTCGGTTCTGTATCTGTATTCATGATTAACCTATACAACCCTATGGATCGGAGATGTATGGTTATTTTCTCCTTCCATGCAAAATAGTTGTAAGGTGTAAGAATGAGTTCTTTTTGCAATTCCATTTTTCTGCTATCTTCAATCTTTTGTACCTGCAAAAATTTTTGGTGTAGCTTTTTCTTAGCATTCCATCAGCTATGAAAGCATTTAAATGTGTTGAAACTTCACATAATATATCTATCTAAAAAATAATACACACTTTTTCATAGATAATTGGAGAAAGAAGAAGAAGGAGAGAAAGATTGAAAGAATTCTCATTAACCGTTGTGAATAATGAATAATTTACACATGATATACTCTATATAACTCAATGATTTCGAATTGAGTTGAACCAAGTATCCATAGTGGTGGTATAGAGTGATGTAGACACACACCAGCAATTACATGAGTGAAATGCCACCTATTCTAGTCTCTCAGACAGTTACGGGAGTGAACTGCCACCTAGTTGAGTTAACTAGTCAACTAGTCTTCAGTTAACTGAGTGAACAGAGAGTATTGAGGAGTTAACTGATAGATTCAAGGCTAATGCACCACTCTGGTGATGATACCAAGGCAATTTTGAATTATCATGGTGATGATCCCAATGTTGCATGGTGATGATCCCAATGCAACATCTAAACTCAACTCAACTAGTCAAACTGAAGTGTGAACTAAAAGAGAATATTATTCAGGTGGAATATTCTCTCCTAAAATATAGGAGACTGGATAATGACTAATTATGACTAATAAACAAATAAAAAACTTAGGAAAAATAAATCCTAGGTGTGTGTGAAGTAAATCCAACAGCTGATGCATCTTGAATATGTACACATTCTCCAACCTCCATCTTTATTTTGACTCAATACAATTGGTATGGAACACATAATCAAACTTTTCTTTACCAATCCCTTATCTAATAATTCTTGTACTTGACTCTTGACCTTTCCATTCTTTCTAGGTTTCAATCTGTATGTTTCTTTATTTGGTAAACTTTCTCCTGGAATAAGGTCAATATGGTGACTAATACTCTTGATGGGAGGTAATGAGTGAGGTAACTTATCCACCACAATATCATCTAACTCATATAATAACTCATGGACTTATACAGGAAAGTCGTTCAAAGATGTGCTTTTAAGAATGAATTTCATCTTACCTACAATAAAAAAATGTATTTCTTGTTCCTTCTTGACTTCTTTCAAGAGTTCCTTCCCACTCCTGAGAAGTATAATTGGAATTGCTTCTTCTTTGACTCATTTATCTTCTACTAGAAGTAACATATGTTTACACCCATTGTTTTCCAAGGTATAAGTGTTCTTTCTTCCATCATGTATGACATTCTTGTCATATTTCCACGATCTTCCCAACAGAACATAACAAACATCCATAGGTATGACATCACACAGAACTTCATCATTATAGCCACTTATTTTAATTTCAACTTTACATTGTTGAATTACCATTACTTGATGTCCTTTATGTAACCACGATACCTTGTATGGATTAGGATGTGCAGTCATCTCTAAAAAAAAATTCTCCGCCATCTCTGTCGATACTAAATTACCAGTGCTTCCACTATCTATAATCACCTTGCATACCCTGTCTCAGGTCTTGTAAGCAGTTCTAAACAAATTGTTCCTCTAGACTGGTTCTCTTACTTCTTTCTCTGGATTTATGAGAAATTTCCTCATCATGAGTGATCTTCCTTCTTTCATTTCTTCTTCTTCCACATTCTTCCAACGTGCTTCAGAAATGTAAGCTTCTCCAGTTCCTACATTCTTTCTCTCTGGACATTTCCAATACATATGTCTTGTCTTTCCATGGGAATAAAAATTCACTTATCCTCCTCTACCTCTTTATCTTCCTTTCAGAAAGGAATTTCTTCCACCAAAATGTCCTCCTATAGAACTACCTCCTCTTTCTATCTGACTATGATATCTCCCAACTTTTGGAACTTTTCTTTGATTGTTCCCCTGCCTCTACTTGGACTTCTTCCTCTGTTTCATTGACTATGCTTTTTGGCCAACTTTTCCTCTGCCTTCAGGGCTACGCGATAAGAATCCTCCACTGTTCTCATTTTAATCATGTTAATTTCTTCCTAAATTTCATATCTTATGACATTCATGTACCTAGAAAAAATTTCTTTATCGTTCTCTCTATGTCATGCTCTGATGTTCAGATTATAAAACTCTTCGGTGTACTCCTTCACCGACAAACCTTTCTATATAAATTTCTTTATCTTTCTGAAGAGATTCACTTGATAGTCCTTGGGTATGAAATTATCCTTTAATTTCTACACCATTCTATCCCAACTCTTAATTTTGGACTTACCTTTGCATCTTCTGTCAACTTGCAATCCCTCCCACCATAATGTTGCATGTCCTTTCAATAAGGTCACATCATGCTTCACTTTCTTCCCATCATAAATCTCCTCATAATCAAGGTATTTATCTAAAGAAATTACCTAGTCAAGCAATTCTTCCACATTTAAGTTACCTTCATACATTGGAACTTCTATCTTTTCTCAGGTTCCTAGCTTGACAACATCTCTCAATAGTCGCTCCTCTTTTCCTTTCTCTCCTACAAATTCTTCTACTTATACTTCTTCATTTTAACTTTCATTGATGTCACTAGCATCAAGTGCTCTTCTCTGCACTATCTCCATGGCATCTAACCTTGCAAGAAGTTGTCTCATCTCTTCTTCCATGGTTTCGTTTATCACTAGTGTGTGTCTTCATCTTCTTGGCGGCATGATTCCAAGTCTTCTCCTTACACAAATTTGAATACTACTTGATGATATCAGAAAAGTATTATTTATTTTCTTGTTGTCTATAGAGAAAATATATGCTCTGATACCACTTGACACAACCCCCACCACCTCCTGAGGCCTACATTACCTCTCGGTCTAGGATTTTTCACAATATGGAGCTGAATTATCTCTCAGACTCCTACAGAGCCCTCAAAATTCTTCTTCCCAGGTCCTTTACCTTTTCCTTGCGCTTAAAATATGCTAGGGAGGGTCCTTATATGCCAAACAATTCCTCCACATGACTCTAAGATGAAACCATGGGCTAATATTCTCTCTACTGAATAATTCAATTACTTCGAATCTCGAGGCTCCGGGACTTCTAAAATAAACACACTGCAAAACTTTCGAAGGATGAACGTGTGAATAGCTGGACTATGGCAAGGATCGACGGTCCTCGTTTTATCGAAAACAAAAAACTACTATTGGATCCGTGACTCCATGATTCAGGAGTCCTAGTTACTTCAACTTGAAATAACTCTGAGTACCGAATCTAAGGAGGCTATATATACTCTCCATGCGTACCACCTCGACCAATGGTCGATATCAACTAGGGCCTTCGAGAGTTTCCAACCCAACTCAAAATACGCCTTTGTTCCTCTGGAGTACCGGATATATGAACTCTAAGATCGGTTGAAACATGTCTCTTCCTACCAATGACTAAGATTCATTTTGGGTTTTGGAACTTTAGGAATCAAGTCAAGTGCATATGGTATCAGTGTAGATCAAGTTTTTGTTCAAGGAAGGACAATAATGGGCAAGGAGTTTATTCAAAGAATACTACAAATAAATAAAAAATACATGAAAAACAAGTCCAAAATGGAAAGGAATAGATCAACATTCAACTCGGTTTCTTATTGGTCGAGATAGAATATCTTCAGTGAAAGAATATGGGTGTGGATGTTGAATACATGATTCAGGTATAATTTTTGAAATTCAGTGAATAAGAATTTTCTTGTAATGGAATGTATGAGTCAGAGGCTAGAGTCAGAGCCATATTTGAGAAGCAAACATAAGTACACTAATATAATAACTAAATCTAATATCCAAGATGAAGATTGAATTCCAAAATATTCAGCAAGATGGAAGAGTGAAGAAGCTTCATCACTAAGTTACCGGATGAGATCATTTTAGTAAGATGGAAGAGTGAGTTAGAGTTATCATCACTAATTTGTTGTATATGTGTATGTTTGGATGTACAAAAGTTATTCAGTGGGAAGGCATGATCTAGGAGGATACCATAGCACTCACAAAGGTCCAGGAGGATCCACAATGCTCACATAGGTCCAGAAGGATTCATAAATCATCAAAACCCAATCATCCAAATTTATCTTGAAAAATAAATCAATACGTAGAGTTCGATGATATCTTTCCAACAACACAAAAATCACCTCAAATAGAGCTTGTATGAAAAATATATGGTTGGTCAAAGTTCAAGTTAACCATGTCAAAATTCAAAGTCAAAGGGGTCAAGGTGACACATGGCACCACTGCAAGGGTGACACATGGCACAATTGTAAAAATGTATGAATATGACATGGCCACACCCAAAAGTTTCAAGTTCCATGATTGTACATTGACTGGGTAGGTTTGTTGGCATGACCATACGCTATCTCAGCAGGTGTGTTGTCATGACCATATGCTAACTAGGTAGGTTGTTGGCATCCATACATATAGGTGGATTAATAATTTTTTGACACATGGCAGAAGGTATCCAATGAGAGGTAACCACATGGAAACCTCCCATTAGCCAATTATGGTTTATATGTATTAAAAGTTATGGAGTCGACCAAGATCAAACCCGCAACCTCCATAAACCTTACCCAAATGTCCACTACCAATGCACCACAAAAGTGTTACTTGATCATAGTGGGTGCCAAATATATTTCAATTGGTATATTGTAATGGGTGGCAGAAAAAGGGCCAAGGGCCTAAGCCATTGACTCGTAGTTATACAGTGTATTGTATAATTGTGATCACCATATATTATTCAGGGAAGTTCAAACCATATGCTATATATAAATAAAAACCACCATATTTTATAACAAAAAATGAGGTTTCTGGAGGATCAATCCTGCACCTCATCTATGAAAACAAAATTACTTAACTGTCGCGCTAAAGGCACTTCATGTTACAACATGCCCTGGGCATTTATTTTAATGTTGACCACGGAATTCAGAGGGGAGTTAAGGGGCCTAGGACCTATATATATATATATATATATATATATATATATGGGAATAAGTCCCAAGGAGGAGTTATTGTACGTATGTCTCGATTTACATGCTAATAAAAGGCCAAGTGTGTTTTTTCTTGACATGCATGCCATTAGGTATATAGACTGCACCTAGGCAACTTTATACTCATTTTTCACGATTTTTTGTGAGGAGTATGAATTTGAGGTATATTGTATGATCGGAGGTCATTTGTAAAAGTCTTATTCCAGATTGTCATTAATGAGAGCCATAGTTCATCATTTAGCATGTAAAGAGGGTGTAATTGAGCCAGTTCATAGTTTGGTTGACTTTATACTCCGATTTTTAAAACGTTTGCAAGGAATTCGATGGTGAACTCATTTTCTTGTTTTGAGTAGTGGAGTTGAAGAGAGTCCATTAATTGGGTTTTTGTAATTTCATGTTGTAATGTAATTTGGTATTTTGAGATGATGAAGAAAAATCATACTATCTAAAGGGAATTGAAGACAAAGTGAATTATGTCATCCATTTATATAAATTGAGTTATTTTATTTTATGTTGTGTCATATCAATAATTTGTAAATTAATCATCACTTTATGAGATTTTGGATAAGAAGCACATCATCATTTTTCTAATCACCTCAATATGATCAGGAATTAATTATGAATCAAGTTAGATGTTATATGTATGTATTTTAAAGGAACAAATAGTATCTAAGTATTTTCGGATCAATTGTGTTACTTCATAACCAGGATTTTCTAAAAGTATTTAATGACCAACTTTATGTACAAGGTATGGAATATGTTGGTGTACTTCAACACCGTCTAGTTTCTCTCCTATCTCAGAGTTTCCCATTTCATGTATTGGTCATAATAGTTTCCAACAAGGAAGTATTGTACCTTTAGCACATAAAACAAAGTCACTCAAGTGGGTCCTCACCAAAAAATTCAGACTCATCTCTGGCATGTTTCTTATAGTATGTATCCCACTAATATAGAACATGGAGAAGGGATTTAAGGAGTGCGAAGGTGAGTTTTTTACTGTTGGAAAAAATTTGGATAGAGAAATACCCTTATAGCATACTTAACAATTTTTTGAAAGAGAAAGAATCTATCTGACCTTCAAATAAAGGAATATCAAAGTTCACGTTTACCTTAAAGTGTGACGCACCTACGAAGTGACTTCTGGTTAAAAGTACCTCCATTGTTGTTGAAAACCATTAAAGGATCTGGGAGAAATTATCCATCGTTTCGTTCCTCTATGACGCAAGGGTTTCCTGGAGAAAAAGTTTGATAGGGTATCCTTCTCTATCGCCTCTCTTTTCTTTTTCTATGGGAGGATAGTTGGGTTGGCGAGAGTTTTCTTCCCCAAGATAAACCATCTCAAGACCTAGCTCTCAATAACCTGAACTTATATGGGACATGCACAAAGAAACAACCAAGATAATATTGTTATGATATCATTGATCTGTATTATATTGAGAATGACATGAACGCATAGATATAACAAGGAAACACAAATAAATATTGAAACAAATAAAGTAATATAGTTAAACTATGATTCTATTAATAACTATTTGGAATACAAAACAATGTAAAGTGCAAAGCACACAATCTATCTAGAATGATGGTATCTTATCCCCAAAGAGAGAGATGTATCAACTACACTCATTCAGAAGAAGATAATTACAAAAAGGTCGAAAAGTAATTTTAACATAATGCATCAATGAGAAATGATGTAGGAGCATCCCTCATGACAAGCAAGCCAACGTGGAAGCAGAAAGCCAGCTGGAAGACGTCCAACTCAAGTTTTTGAATTTTTTAAATTTTCTCTTGAAGTTGATGCGCTAAATATAAATGAGATCATTTAATTTAGGCACCTTGGTAAAAATGTACTCAGACCTCAAGCCATATGCTCTCATCTGAGATAGACAGAGGCATTTATAGTAGTAGTTGCAGGCAGATAGAATTAAATTCTTAGATTAGACAGTTTTAGAGTCCAGGAGGGAAAACGGATATAGACACCCTCATTTGTATCATTGTGACATTAAGAAAGAGAGAGAAACAGGAGCAAGAAGAGCCTAGAGCATAGAAGAATAGCAGAGATTTGTAGAAAAACACCCATGTACAAATCTTGAATAAATAGAAGAAGATGATTCAAATTCATGGATGTTGTGTTATTCTCCATGTATGTGTGTTGAATGCTCTGCTTATGAATATTACTTCCTATTAAGCATTTGTTATTATGTTGTGTGTATGATTTCGTGGGTGAAGATCGAAATCTGAGAGGAAGTAAGGTGAGTTACAATTGTTTCTCTCTTGAGCAAGGATTCCTGCAAGGAGTGCAGTTGAAGTCGTCCGCAAGGAGTACGTTGACAGAAGGCCCAAAGAGTTAACTCTTGTTCTCAAACCACTCAGAAGTGAAAGTGGGTCGTTGAAGCCATGCAAGCAGTGCGCAGGCTAAGGAAGAAGAGTCTCAGTCGTGAAACTAAGCGGAAGTGTTGAAGGAATACTGCTATGGCATACGCAGAGTCAAAGGAAGCTCGAACAACTGAAGTGTTCGCAGGTTTTCCGCAAGGAGTGCGTGCAAAGAACCTCGTTGAGGTCGAAGAAATTTGGAAAAGCTCAGGAAGGACAGGCCTCTGAGTCGCTGAAGATTAGTGCAGTCAAGTGTAACTTGAAGTCGGAGAGAATATCGCAGGTTGGCTAAGCGGCGAAGGAATCTCGTAGAGAGATACCCTTTTTCACCTCGTGGGTTATACAAGGAGAACGAACGGTCGAAATCTCCTGAAGAGATTTCGCGAGTTTCAGAGGATCGTTAGATCTTATAGAGGTACAAGGAGGTTACGGCGAGAAGATTCCGAAGGGTTTGAAGTGGAGAAAAGATCGTAACCGTCCATCTGAGGAGGACAAGAGGCGAGAGATCGAGGGATCTCGCAAACTCGGGAGTTCACAGGGTGAAAGTCCAAGAATTGGGTATTCAAAGTCGCAAGGCACGAGGACGTGAAGCGGTGAGAGATTGGTAGCCGTCCATCTGAGGGGACAAGTGGCGAGAGATCGACGGATCTCGCGAATTCGGGAGTTCGCAGGGTAAAGGCCCAAGTATTGGGTGTGCAAAGTCGCGAGGCGCGAGGACGCGAGGCGACGAAGTGGCAAGAGGATCGTAGCCGTCCATCTGAGGAGGACAGGTGGTGAGTGATCAAGGGATCTTGCGAACTTGGGAGTTCACAGGTTGAGAGTCCAAACATTGACTACTCAAAGTCGCGAGGGCACAAGGCAGTGAGAGAAGGACAGTCATTGGATCCAGAATGTAGGAGGACCATTGGATATACACGAGGGATCGTATCTTGGGACCTCACAAGAAAAGGTTCGAGAGTTTGGTCATGGGGATCGTGATGTCACGAGACAGTGATATCCTGACAGCTGGAGGATGGTGTGGGCCATAGCGGAGCGCAAGTGGAATACAGGTGGCACGGAGCCTTGGAATATCGTTGCAAGAAGTCCTGAGGTATTGGCATTAGGAGTCACGAAGTGCCGAGGAGCTGAGGTTCGTGTGGACGCATGGCAGAGTATAAGGTGGGACTGCGCATCTCGGGGACTCGCGGAATAGGAAAGGGAAAACTCGACGGTTCAACCGGCGAGGTCACGAAGTCGCGAGGTTGCGAGGTTGCGAGAGGCACTAACATTAATCCTATCCCATGGTTATATGTGGAAGGAGCTACGCCCGTATCACTAGATCGGGTATCGCAAGATTTGAAGGAAAAGTTTGGAGGTTTTAAGTCACAACTCGCGAGATAGCGAGACTTAGCTGACCTTGGAGGAAGATTACTGTGGGTGTAGATTTCTCGATAGGGAAATAGAAGAACCTTCGAGTTATTCGGGCCGAGAAGAAGAAGAAGGTCCTGCGGGAGCAGACGTGCCCTTGGTGAGGAGAAGTCTGCGTCAAGTGGTATCAGAGCATAGAAAAGTTCTTTGCTTTTTGTAGCAGAGAAAAAGGAGAATTCACCATGCCGCCAAGGAGAACAGGTAGACAATCACCCGATCCAGAGGAGGAAAGGGAATTGTCCAGAGAAAGGGAATTGTCCAAAGACAGAGGTAGGCAGGTATAGAATCCAGGCGTGGAGAGAGAAGTGTGAAATCTTCATGCCAGGATGGAGGACATGGAGATGTCACAAAGGAGAAATGTTGATGTGGGAGATATCACTGAATCCGAAGATGAAGGTGGTGCTAGACATGAAGAAGAAGAAATCCCAGCAGAGGATGCAGCCAATGAGCGTTTAATTAAGGCTATCGCTCGGATGAGTTCGAAAATGAAAATGGACATTCCAGCTTACGAAGGGAGTCTGGATGCAGAAGAGCTGTTAGACTAGATTATAGCTCTTGACACTTACTTCAATTATGAAGATATAGAAGATGATAAGAAGGTCATACATGCCATGACAAGATTAAAGGGACATACATCCTTGTGGTGGGATGAACTACAAGCCAATAGGTGTTGCCAAGGAAAGCAGAAAATTAAGAGCCGGGACAGGATGATTGCAAAGATGAAGGCAAAATTCAATCCCAAGGACTATCAAATTTCTCTGTTCAGGAGGATGCAGAACCTGAGACAGAAGCTGATAACAGTGAAAGAGTATACTGAGGAATTTTACAAGTTGAATATCAGAGCAGGTCATCGTGAAGGCAATGACGAAAAAGTGGCTAGGTACATGAATGGCCTGAGGTATGAAATTCAGGATGAACTAAATTTGGCGACCATCCGAATGGTGGAGGATGCTTACCAATTGGCTCTGAAGGATGAGGAGAAGCTGAGCCGTAAACAAAGTCAGAGGGGTTGAGGCAGGAGTCAGCCCTAAGTCAAAGCGGTTTCCCAAGATAAATACCAGAAGCCCAAGGATGACTGGAATAAACCTCAGACTCATACAGAAAGAGGTGGGACCTCACAGAAAGGGCGATATGCTGAGTAAAGAGAACAACATACTGAGCAAAGAGGAGGACATGCCAATAATAATAGGTTTCCTCGTACCAGAGGTAGAGGAAGAGGAAGAGGTGGAGTAATCACATGCTTCACATGTGGAGAGAATGGGCACAGGTCATTTGAGTGTCCATAGAAAAATAAAGACACGGGAGAGACTCACATCGCTGAGGCACAGAGGAGAGATGTTGAGACAGACTACGCTGAAGGCAGAAGATCGTTGGCGATGCATAAAATTCTTTTGATGCTAGAGAAGGAGATGGGGAATCCAGCGTAGAAAAACAATCTTTTTAGGATAGCTTGCAAGAGCAAGGACAGGGTATGCAAGGTTATTGTGGACAGTGGAAGCACCGATAATCTCGTTTCAACCGAGATGGTTGAAAAGCTGGAGCTGGAGACTACTGATCATCCGAATACATACAAAGTTTCATGGCTACAGAAGGGACATCAGGTAAATTTCACTAAACAGTGCTTAGTTGACATCAAGATAGGAGGATATAATGATAAAATTTTATGTGATGTTATTCCTATGGATGTTTGTCATTTATTGTTGGGTAGACCATGGCAATATGATAGAAATGTAATTCATGATGGGAGGATGAATACCTATACCCTGAATAGGAATGGGAGGACTCATATGTTGTGTCCAATTGAAGATAAAGGGGTGAAACTGGAATTAAGCAACATAGTACTTCTCATGAGTGGGAAGGAATTTCTTACAGAAGTTAAGAAGAAGGAGGATCCACAATTCTTTGTGGTTAGAAAACCGAGAATTGTTCTGACTAGCACAAGAGTGGATGAATTGCCAGAAGAAGTTCAGGAACTGCTGGAAGAGTTTGCTGATATTGTGGTGGATGAATTACCTCGTTCGTTGCCGCCAATGAGGAGTGTGAGTCATCATATAGACCTCATACTAGGAGCTAGTTTGCCAAACAATGCAGCGTACAGATTGACGCCGCAAGAGAATGAGGAAGTTAAAAGACAGGTCCAGGAGTTGTTGGACAAAGGCTTGGTCAGGGAAATCTTGAGTCCATGTGTTGTTACAATAGTACTCAGTCCGAAGAAACACAGAGGCTAGAGGATGTGCACTGATTCAAGGGCAATAAACAAGATAACTATCAGGTATAGATTCCCATTGCCAAGAATGGATGATCTGATGGATTTCTTAAGTGGAGGAATTTTTTTTTCAAAGATAGATTTGAAGAGTGGATATCATCAGATTCGTATGAGAGAAGGTGACGAGTGGAAAACAACATTCAAGAGAAAGGAAGGTTTGTATGAATGGCTTGTCATGTCGTTTGGCTTGACGAATGCACCGAGTACCTTTATGAGGTTGATGAATGAAGCCCTGAAGGATTTCATCAAGAAATTTTTCATCGTGTATCTGGATGACATATTGGTTTTCAGCAAGACAAAGGCTGATCATTTGAAGCATTTGGCCATTGTGATGAGGAAGCTACAATAGGAGAAGCTGCTGAAAAACATGAAGAAGTCCTCATTCATGAAGATAGAACTCATTTATTTGGGGTTTGTTATTTCTGCAAATGAGCTGAGGATGGATCCAGCTAAGGTGGAGGTAATCAAGAATTGGCCATCACCAAGGAACGTATTTGAGGTGAGGAGTTTTCATGGACTAGCTAGTTTCTACTGGAAATTCATTAGAAATTTCAGTGGAATTAGTGCAGCAATGATGGATACAGTGAAGAAAAGACATTAATCTTTTCACTGGATGGAAGAAGCTGAGAAGAGTTTCAATTTTTTGAAACGAAAGATTACAGAGCAACCAATTTTGGTGTTGCCAGATTTTCAGAAGACATTTCAGGTGAAATGTGATGCAAGCAGATTTGCAATAGGAGCGGTCTTGAGTCAGGAAGACAGGTCAATTGCATAATTCAGCGAGAAGCTGAATGAGGCAAAAGAAAAGTACTCCACATATGATAAAGAATTCTATGCCATTATACAGGCATTGAAGAAATGGAGGCACTATTTGATTCGAAAGGAGTTTGTTTTATACAGTGATAATCATGCATTGCAGTATGTAACTCAACAGGAAAAGTTGAATCAGAGGCATGTTAAATGGGTAGAATACATGCATAATTTCACGTTTGTAATAAAGCATATTTCTGGCACTGCTAACAAAGTTGTTGATGCTTTGAGAAGGAAGTGTTAGTTGTTGCATGAGTTCAAAGTCAGAACATTAGGCTTTGATGATCTTAAGGACATGTATGCAGATGATTCAGATTTTAAGGAAGCTTATGAAGTAGCTGAGAATCCAGTTCTCAGAGACAGAAGTCAGTGGATAGAGTATGTGATCCAGGACGGATTGCTATTCAAGGGCAATCAATTGTGTATTCCACATTGCTCCATGAGGGAGAACTTGTTGAAAGAGAAGCACAGTGGTGGATTAGCAGGACATTTTGGTCATGATAAGACATTTGCAAAGCTGAACGAGTCATACTTTTGGCCAGGGATGCGGTCGGAAGTCAAAAATTTCATTGACAAGTGTAAAATTTGCCAGCATTCAAAGGGAAGAAAGCAGAATGCATAATTTTATCAACTATTTCCCATACCTGAGAGGCCGTGGGATGAGATCAGCATGGACTTCGTATTGGGATTGCCTAGGACATAAAGAGGTGTTCATTCAATCTTTGTGGTGGTTGATAGGTTTTCTAAGATGGCACATTTTATTCCATGCCAGAATACCAGCGATGCGACTCACATCACAAATTTATTTTTCAAAGAGATTGTTCGACTTCATGGATTGCCGAAAAGCATAGTTTCAGACAGAGACACAAAATTCATAGGCCATTTCTGGAGGACATTGTGGAAGAAGCTGGGGACTAATTTGATGTTTAGTTCTGCTTATCATCCTCAGATGGATGGACAGATAGAAGTGGTCAATCGGAGTCTGGGAGACTTGTTGAGGAGCTTGGTGATAGAGCACCATAGCAGCTAGGATAGCATATTACCGCAAGTAGAGTTTGCTTAAAATGACTCAGTGAACAGGATTATAGGAAAAGGTCCATTTCAAATTGTATATCGAATGCAACCAAGAGGAGTTTCTGAATTGAGGGATTCAGGACAGACTGATACTAGCAGTCCTAGTGCAGGAGAATTCACTGAAGCAATGAAGGAACTTCATAGCCAGGTGAAGGAGCGACTATTGAAGTCAAGTCAGGAGTACAAGTGCAGAGCAGATCAGCATCGGAGATAACTTCAGTTTGAGGTTGGTGATCTGGTTTTGGCACATTTGAGGAAGGAAAGGTTTCCGAGAGGAACATACAAGAAGTTGAAGATGAAGAAAACTGGGCCATGCAAGGTATTAAAGAAAATGGGATAGAATGCTTATGAAATTGAGTTACCAGATGGGATTGGAATATCTCTGACATTCAATGTTTCGGATTTATACCCATATAGAGCTGATGAAACAGAAGCAGAAAGTGATGATCAACCAGAGATCCAGTGGCAGAAGTAGATGCCAGTTGCAGAGAAGCCACAAATGGAGCAGATACTCAATAAAAGAGTGGGTAAGAAGATTAGAAGGAAAGAATATTTTGAATATTTGGTTAAGTGGAAAGGACAACCAGTAGAAGATGCCAGTTGGGAGACTGAAGAAGAAATTTTGAAGCATGGATATACCATGCAGGAGCTCATGGACAGGATCCCATGCAAATTTTCAAGCGAGGGAGTATGATGCAGGAGCATCCCTCATGACAAGCAAGCCAACGTGGAAGCAGAAAGCCAGCTGGAAGACGTCCAGCGCAAGTTTTTGAATTTTTTAAATTCTCTCTTGAGGTTGATGCGCTAAATATAAATGAGATCATTTAATTTAGGCGCCTTGGTAAAAATGTACTCAGACCTTGAGCCATACGCTCTCGTCTAAGATAGACAGAGGAATTTATAGTAGTTGTTGCAGGCAGATAGAATTAAATTCTTAGATTAGACAGTTTTAGAGTCCAGGAGGGAAAACGGATATAGACACCCTCATTTGTATCATTGTGACATTAAAAAAGAGAGAAGAACAAGAGCAAGAAGAGTATAGAGCATAGGAGAATAGAAGAGAGTTGTAGAAAAACACCCATGTACAAATCTTGAATAAATAGAAGAAGTTGATTCAGATTCATGGATGTTGTGTTATTCTCCGTGTATGTGTGTTGAATGCTCTGCTTATGAATATTACTTCCTATTAAGCATTTGTTATTATGTTGTTTGTATGATTTCGTGGGTTAAGATCGAAATCTAAGAGGAAGTAAGGTGAGTTACAATTGTTTCTCTCTTGAGCAAGGATTCCTGCAAGGAGTGCAGTTGAAGTCGTCCGCAAGGAGTGCGTTGACAGAAGGCCCAGAGAGTTAACTCTTGTTCTCAAACCACTTAGAAGTGAAAGTGGGTCGTTGAAGCCATGCAAGGAGTGTGAAGGCTAAGAAAGAAGAGTCTTAGTCATGAAACTGAGTGGAAGTGTTGAAGGACTACTGCTACGACATACGCAGAGTCAAAGGAAGCTCGAACAGCTGAAGTGTTCGTAGGTTTGCTGCAAGGAGTGCGTGCAAACAACCTCGTTGAGGTCGAAGAAATTTGGAAAATCTCAGGAAGGACAGGCCTCTGAGTCGCTGAAGATCAACACATTCAAGTGTAACTTGAAGTCGGAGAGAACGTCACAGGTTGGCTAAGCGGTGAAGGAATCTCATAGAGAGATACCCTTTTTCACCTCGTGGGTTATACAAGGAGAACGGACGGTCGAAATCTCCTAAAGAGATTTCGTGAGTTTCAGAGGATTGTTACATCTTATAGAGGTACAAGGAGGTTACAGCGAGAATATTCTGAAGGGTTTGAAGTGGCAAAAAGATCGTAATCGTCCATCTGAGGAGGACAGGTGGCGAGAGATTGAGGGATCTCACGAACTCGGGATTTCGCAGGGTGAAAGTCCAAGAATTGGGTATTCAAAGTCGCAAGGCACGAGGATGCGAAGAAGCGAGATATTGGTAGCCATCCATCTGAGGGGACAGGTGGTGAGAGATCGATGGATCTCATGAATTCGAGAGTTCAGAGGGTAAAGACCCAAGTATTGGTCGTGCAAAGTCGCGAGGCGACGAAGTGGAGAGAGGATCACAGTTGTCCATTTGAGGAGGACAGGTGGCGAGATATCAAGGGATCTCACAAACTCGAGAGTTCGCAGGTTGAGAGTCCAAACATTGACTACTCAAAGTCGCGAGGGCACGAGGTAGCGAGAGAAGAAAAGCCGTTGGATCCGGAACACAGGAGGACCATTGGATCTGTGCGAGGGATCGTATCTCGGGACCTCGCAAGAAAAGGTTCGAGAGTTTGGTCACGGGGATCTCCAGGTCACGAGACAATGATATCCCGATAGCTGGAGGATAGTCTGGGCCATAGCAAAGCGCAAGTGGAATACAGGTGGCACGGAGCCTCGGAATCTCGCTGCAAGAAGTCCCAAGGTATTCACATTAGGAGTCGCGAAGTTCCAAGGAGACAAGGTTCATGTGGACACGTGGCAGAGTATAATGTGGGACCGTGCATCTCGAGGACTCGTGGAATAGGAAATGGAAAACTTGACGGTTCAACCGATGAGGTCGCAAAGTCGCGAGGTTGCGAGGTTGCGAGAGGCGCTCACATTAATCCTAGCCCACGGTTATATGTGGAAGGAGCTACACCCGTATCGCTAGATCGGGTATCACAAGATTTGAAGGAAAATTTTGGAGGTTTTAAGTCACAACTCATGAGATAGCGAGACTTAGCTAACCTCGAAGGAAGATTATTGTGGGTGCAGATTTCCCGATAGGGAAATAGAAGAACCTTCGATTTCTTCGGGCCGAGAAGAAGAAGAAGGTCCTGTGGGAGCAGACGTGCCCTAGGTGAGGAGCAGTATACGTCAAGAAAACGCTAAAAATCCAAAACCCTAACCCCAAAAGATGAAACACCAAAATATTTGTGGGCCCCAAATTCCAATGTGGTTAGTTGATACGTCAACTTCTTAGGGGTTTAAATTTTCCATACAGTATTTGTTTGAGGTGCTTGGTAACCCATCAAAAAGGCTTATATGATAAGTATCCATGTTGATCAACCTATAATATTAATTTGGCTACATGCTAGCTACTACCGAATAAAAAAAACACTGTTCAGGGCCTCAAAATGGCCCTACAAGTTTGGGACCCTAAAAACTGTAAAACAACTACCAAGATGTGGAACCATTATAAATTAGTGGAATATATGGGTGGCCACTAATATCCACCTGGATCAATTTCCATGGTTTAAAATCCATGATATTTAAGTTGGGGGTGTACAATGTACGGTGGTAGACCCGACAAGTGACGTGGTTTCCACAATGGATAGGGTGGTAAGCTCTTTTACCATAAGTGGTATCAGAGGTTGTAAACGTAGTTTTGAAAAAATTTAAAACCTATGAAATGAATATGGAGGTGACACATAGAGAAGGTGTTTTGGTGGTATCATAGGTTGGTGTGTCGTTAACCTCCATGCAACTAAACATCCGAAATCAATTATGAGTTGTCAATCTCCTTCACCATATGAGCTATTTTGACCAAAGGAGTAGNTACAATGTACGGTGGTAGACCCGACAAGTGACGTGGTTTCCACAATGGATAGGGTGGTAAGCTCTTTTACCATAAGTGGTATCAGAGGTTGTAAACGTAGTTTTGAAAAATTTTAAAACCTATGAAATGAATATGGAGGTGACACATAGAGAAGGTGTTTTGGTGGTATCATAGGTTGGTGTGTCGTTAACCTCCATGCAACTAAACATCCGAAATCAATTATGAGTTGTCAATCTCCTTCACCATATGAGCTATTTTGACCAAAGGAGTAGAATAACTCAGAAGAAGATAAATTTTTGAGGGTTTTTTCTATAGTGTTAGTGGCTACAAAAATTCCAGAGAGGGCCACTAGCCAATTATACACCGATTTTCCATAAAATGAAAATTAGATTATTTCAAAGAGCAAGGTTGTGCTCACTGGTGGAGGCACCATTTTTGCTGGAATTTTTATAATATGTCAAAAAAGATGACATGAAAATATTCAATGAAGGGATTGGAAATATTCCATAGATTTTGGAGTGTATATGCTAAAATAGGGAAAAAATCACTATTTCAGGCCACTTTTCAGGGATTTTTGAGATTTTCAGAGGTGGAATAGGGACCATTAATGGAAAAATTGGAAAATTTTAGTTCCTAATTTTTTTATGTAGCCATTGATTATGATAACTTTTCCTTAGTGATTTTTTTGTAGAAATGCATGGATTAGGAGATAGTTGGTTTGCATAAAAACTCTAATTTTGGAAAAAGTGGTGAAAAAAGGACAAACTTGTCATTTTTAGATTGCTATAGATTTTCACTCGAGCATCAATATAACAATGTAATAGTTGTTATAAAATTAGTGTTAATATTATTATTAGTTTATCATACAAAAAGTTTCTTCATTCCTCATATATTTACGTTGATAGGTGACAAACGTTGGTTTTTGAGTTGAATTTCACCTGCAAGAAAAAGTGCACAAAAAGGAGTAGATTGACAAATTTTAAAAGACTATAACTTTATTCTAAGAGATAAAAATTGAGAAAGAAAGTATTCATTGGAAATATATTGGATAGAGGAATCAATATATACACCTATTAGTTGTATTTGAGTAGAAAAATTTCAAGAAAATCATAAGGAATATTATTGGTGGATTTAAGGAGCATAATAACATGCATTGTTTCTAGAATTGTAAAATTGCTTAATATAAAACAAAATTGGTTGCATAGACATTATGAAGAGTTAAGGGTGCAACTAGAATATATCATATTCAAAATGAGTAATAGAGACATGGAATATGATTAGAGATATTAAAACCATGTGGAGGAAGTCCATGAAATGTATTTCAATTTGTGGAATGCAAAAATTGAATGAAATGGGCATAGAGAACGAAAAATAGAAAACATAAATTTACTAGAGATAATGAGAATCCTATATAGAGAAGTTTTGAGATAAAAAGGAGGCAATGAAGGGATTATAAGAGATCAGGACTAGGAGAAACACATCAACACTCAGTTGTTACAAAGGTTAAACATGTTGTATAGGAAGATAGATAAATAATCAGATTCAAGAAAAGTAGAAGAACAAAGGTCTCATGCTAGAAGGGAGGATACTAGAAGTGCCATGAACTATGGAAGTGTTATTGTACATCATCACCATTCACCAAGGCATTCAACTATAAGGGAACATGCATGCTCAAAAATAGAAATAAGCCCAATTTTGTCTCCTATTTGACATCATAAAAGGAGGTCGTAGGTAGATTATTTGGAGGGAGAGCTTAGGAATATTACGCCTCTTACATTTGATGGTGTTCATAAGAAAGATGAATATGTGAAAACTTGGTTGTTGGGAATGAGTAAATAATTCCAACTACATAATTATTCATCAAATGTCGAAGCAAGATATGTAATCCGCCATCTTTAAGGAAAATAATTAATGTGGTGGGACCATATCAATCAAGTAAAGAAAATAGATGATAAGAGGATATCATGGAGGTAGTTCAAAAAGTACTTTCAAAAGAAATACTTTTCAGAACATTATTATGATAAGAAGATGAAATATTTAATTCAACTCAATCTTGGAAGTATGACCATGGATGAGTATGAGAGGATTTTCCTTGAAATATTAAAGTATGTTGGCTTCATAAAGGATGAGAATGTTAAAATTCAAATATTAATGAGTGGGATACCATATTTTTATAGTGATAAGATCCATTATGATGAGCCGAAGACATTGTAATAAGCCATAAGGAAATAAAAGTGTCTTTATGAACAAAATAGAGGAAGGCCAACTTTTCAAAAGGCTTGGGAAGAAAAGAACAAAGGAAAGATGGAGAAAATATAGAAAGGGAATAAGCCACGATTTTTTAGAAATATTTCTCAGGGAATGCCAACAAGAAATCAGTTTTGGATGACAAGATGATTTGGAAAAAGGCCAAGACAACAACCCATAAAATGTTGGTGTTGCGAGGGAGACCATATGTATAGAGATTTCCCTCACAAAGGAGGAAGGATGAGGAATGTTCACAATATCTACCAGGTTAATATAATTGAGGACAAGGTAAAAATCATGCCAAGGATTTATGAATCCTTGGAAAATAAGTAAGAATAATACCAATCTGATATGATAGAAGTATAAGTTAATCTTGATATTGATACCATAGCCATTTTAATTCAATATAGAGCTAGCCATAGTTACATATACCCTAATCTTGTTGAAATATTTCATTTGAAAAGAAGAAAACATGGGAAATATTGGTTGGTTCAGATCTCCCTTCCTAGCTAGTCCAACCAATCATACCAATTAAGGGCATTGTTATCTTCTCAAGATACATTTCTATCGCTTCCTAGATTGTTACAAAAATACATTCACTTGTCTTGATGAGGAAGGTAACTTGAGAACAATGTACGGGATTCCAAGGGTAGTATCAATCAAATAAATTTTAGTCGTGTAGTTGACGAAGAGTTTCATAAAAATATGCCAAATGTATGTAGCCCATCTAGAAAAGGAAACTAAGAGTAAAGTGCCAATTATTGAAGATCATCAATTATTGAAAGATTATAAGGACATATTTAGAGAGATATTGTGGTTGCCACAAAACATAGATATTCATTTCTCCATTTATTCGATTCTTGGAGTTTCCCTAGTGTCCAAGTCTCATTATAGAATGAACACACTAGAGATGAAAGAATTGAAAATCCAAATTGAAGAAATTTTGAATAAGGGGAATATATTCCCAAGTTTGTCACCTTGGGGTACCCTAGTGCTCTTTGTGAAGAAAAAGTATGGAACCTTAAGGCTTTGCATTGATTTTAGGCAGCCGATATCCTTTTCCAAGGATTGATGATCTATTTGATTAGTTTAATGGTGAAAGGATATTTTATATGATTAAACTAATATCAGTCTACCATTAGGTGAGAATTAAAGAAGAATATATAAATAAGATAAAATTCAGGACATAATATGGACATTATGAGTTTGTAGTGGTGTCATTCAAGTTATCAAATGCACTAGTTGTCTTAATCTATTTGGTGAATGGTATTTTCATAAATTACTTGGATAAGTTTGTCATTGTCTTCTTAGATGACATACATATATATTATAGGTATGAATAAAAGCATGAGAAACACTTCAAGATGGTGCTGCAAGTATTAAGGGAGCATCAATTGTATGTAAATTTAAGCAAGTGATCATTTTACCAGAGGCTCATTCATTATTTGGTCCATATTGTCTTAGATGAAGGTATAATAGTGGATATTGAGAAGATATAATCCATTACAGGATGGCCAACACTAAACTAATGTTACAGAGGTTAGATCATTCATGGGACTTGCAGGTTATTATATAAGATTTATTGAAGCATTTTGAAAGATTGCACACCCAATCACTTACTTGAAAAATAAGGGTGTGGAGTTTGAATGGAACTTTGAATGCGAAGAAAGTATTCAACGATTGAGGAAATTAATTACAAGTGCACTAGTATTGAAGAATGTTGATCCATATGAGAATTTCATTGTGTGAAATGATGCATGTAATGATCCAGGAGGGTCCAGGAATGCTCA
The DNA here is from genome assembly GCA_032191745.1 of Picea mariana. NCBI lineage: Eukaryota > Viridiplantae > Streptophyta > Pinopsida > Pinales > Pinaceae > Picea > Picea mariana. Next base: position 292,770 of record JASDQU010102411.1, read on the forward strand.
CAGAGGTCTAGCAGGATACACAAAGTCCACAAAGGTCCAGAAAGGTTCACAAATACTCAAAATTAATTCATCCCAAATTCTCTTGAAAATTCCATCAATGTGTATAGCTCGGTGACAGCTTGACAATGGTGTAAAAATCACCTCAAACAAATTTTTTATGCAAAAGATATGGTCGATCAAAGTTCAAGTCAACAAGGTCAAAGGTCAAATTGAAAGAGGTCAAGGTGACACATTTTAAAACTACAAGGGTTACATGTGGCATGACCATACAACCGTATGAAAATGATCTGGCTACACCCCAAGGTGACACGTGACATGAATGTACACTGACTAGGAAGGTGATATGACATGTCATATAGTTACATGGCCATACAAGTGGACTAATCGTTGGTTGACACGTGTTAGAGATCGACCAATGAGAAGGTTCCACATGGAATCCTCCCATTGTTTGATTATGAATAATGTTTATCAAAAGTATGGGAGTCAAAAGTGGTCTAACCCACGACCTCCCATAACCTTACCCATCATCCATTACCATTGCACCACACACATAAGACTTAACAAGTATATGGTCTTATTTTTATTTAAGGTTGTACTATGGTATAGTTGGATGGAAATAGGGCTGAGGTCCTAGCCCTCGACCCATATTAAATGGTCATATCTTATGAAATGTGACCAAAAAATGTTTTTGCTATTTTCATTGAAGGTTTGAACTATATACCAAAAGATAATCTAAAGTTTGAGTGGTTTCCAACCAATGTGCTATATATATAACAAAAAAATGTCGATGGGGTAAGGTCTATGGGTTTGAACCCATGACCTTTCCCCCATAACCCAACTATTTAACCATTAGACCATACCTTGCAATTTTTTACAATAAACCAACAACTTTGTATTTAATGGTGTGCCATGAAATTCGAGTAGGAGGTTAGGGCTTGTGCCCTATTTAATGGGCACATGACCCAAGAAGAAGGAAATTCATTAATATGTAAAGTATGATCTCAAATTTCATGCGAAAGGAAATGGGGATTTGTGGGTACATTGTAAAGTGTGTCAAGAGGTCCCTTGACATAATTTTAAGAACTTTATTCTTATTTTTCACTATTTTTTGCAAGGAATCCAATGGTGCAATATGTTTTTGGGTTCAAGCAATGTAAAAAAAGGTCACTTTAAAACACAAGCCTTTGAACAATAATAAAGAGGTCTCTATTGGAAGCAGATCCAAAGACGTAACCTAAATTGGGTGAACTCTATTATCAAACTTGTGTATGAGATATTATCACTGTTGTTCATTTTGTGCTCAGTTTTTTTTAAGTTATTTATCATTAAAGTGTATATGGTTATATAAGTATTTCAAATGTGAATTGAGAATAGTTAAGATATCATTATTATTTCAAAGATCAAGTAGATCTTTATGTATATTTAAAAAATAATCAAAATCTAAGGATTTTTCAGATTAGTTTGGTATCAAAGCTAGTTTGAAAAGTGTTTGTAAGTCAATTCTTACAAGATTCAAACTCAAAGTTAGTAAAGGAGAGTTTGCAAGTTATAATTATAATATTTAAAGAAGACTTTGTAAGCGTAAAATGGTTTCCAAAGGAAAAGAAGGGGAGTATCCTCACATGAGTCTAGAAGAAATGATGAATACACTTCACTAGATGAGAGAAATAATAGATTATTTGCATTGGAAAATTAAAAATCCCTTAAGTGGAGAATATTCAGTAAAAGGAGAAGGATGATTCAAAGATGGTGTACCTTTAGAGCCCCCTTCACCATCCTCATGATCGTCTTCCTCTCAGGAAAGTGAAAATTTGTAGTGTACCTTTTTACACTACCCAGGTTTTCAAACCTCTCAGTTACCATTCTGTACACGGACTTTTGCATAATTTGTACAGAAATTATAAGCAAATGCATTTAAACAATTAAACACACTTAAATCTCAGAGTAAAATATATAAGTTGTTGCTACAATTAAACAAGCCATAGCATTCGACAGTAATTCATTTACACAGCAGAAACATGATACATAAACAACTCAGTCATGCAAAACATGATCAAAGCATAATTCAGAATAATTATCTTTTAACAGCTGTAGAAATCACCAACTGAGTGCAGGCCTTCCATGAACCTCCCAGCCATAGACTGCACTACTCCTCAACTCAACAGTGGGTCACCCTCGAGCTGGGACTAAGCTCCACTCCAGGGCAAGGAATCCAGACTCAGGCTGAGGTTACAGGGAAAACAATCACTCACAACCACCATGAAGGAATTCTCTCCCAGGAATCTACCACACTCACTAACCACATACCCTGATTCCCCACATGCCTGTTCCACCCCAGGAGAGTGCACCTTCTTTGTCACCTGGAGAGTCCTTCGGATGCCAATCTCCCTTGCCTTGGGTTACAGGAACAGACCGGACCGGAAGTCTCCGGGCTCTATGGCAGCTACAGGGTTCCTTCCAGGAGTTCTCTCCTCCCTCTGCGCACTCTCTCACCTGAAGGAGTTTCTCATAGGCCAACAAGCCTCACGCAGTCTAGTACTGCATGGTCACAACAACCCACGGTAAAAACAGACACAGGCTTCCCCAAACCGGTTCAACAATCACATGATGATCTCAAGGTGATGGTTCTGGAAATGCGGGACAACAATCCATGCAGTAATTACCCATACTACCTGGTTCGAACAGGTAAAGAGTCAACTGTCTTTTCAGACGGACACAATCTTCTCTACTCCCAAAACAGAGGGCGTACCCCTATTTTTGTAGCACCAACACAGGCTTTACGGCTTCAGAGATGAACCAGGGTATATGGCAGAGGTCATACTAGTCTCCCTCTTCGAGGTTCGAGTCTAAATGGAAGAGAAGATCCCCTCCCACGGTTCATCTTGGCAATGATATTTGCATGCACCAGGGTTGACACTTGTCACCCTGGGAACTGCATGCATTCCACAGCATGCATCACCTTACACGTTCCCTTTCCAAAACTTAGGATAAACAGAAATGCACATGTCTCTTTTTGAAATAATATTAAAATATTATTTCCAAGTTTAGGCCCCTAGGCTTAGCCCCTAGGCTCATCACTCATCCCCTTTCCCACCTTCCATCCCCTAGTTCCTTTCCCACTCTATGGATGCTTAGTCCCCCATCACTCATTCATCGTGGTCGGTCTGCACCTGGCGGTGTTTATATTTTATTGATGTGCTGCATATATATACAGATACAAAATCCAGGCCCTTTGCCTTCAATCCTTAGGCTCTCTGGCCTAATCAAACACATAAGCCTACTGGCTTATACAAAACTCGGTTCACCAGCGTATAACACATATTTACAGTCTCTTTCAGATCATGGTTTACATCGGGGTTCGGGCTTGGGGACACTACAATCCCCCTCCCCTTATTTTTGCACTGTCCTCAGTGCAACTTTACATAGCATCTGCAAGCTTTTCAAAATTTTAAAAAAGATGCAGGTACTCTGCCCACATAATCTCTGCATGCTCCCATGTCACCTCTTCAGGATCGTACCAGGTCCACTAGACCTTTACAAGCTCTATAGATCGATTCCGGAGCTGTTTTCTTTTCCTGTCCAATATGCGTACATGATGCACTTGCAGGACACCTTCTGGTTCCACCTAGATCATAGTCCAATCAATAACATGATTAGTATCAGGTACATATTTCTTAAGAAATGAAACATGAAACACATTATGTATAGTCATAGATGCAGGTAATGCAAGCATGCATGCAACTGGTCCAATCCTTTCCAGGATCTCGAATGGCCCACAAAATCTTGCTTCCAACTTGGCGCAACTTCCCAATTTCAGGGAACTCCTGTTAGTTTTTACTTTCAAGAAAACATGTTCACCCACTTTGAATTCTCTATGGGTTCTGTTACTATCAGCGTAACTTTTCTGCCTGTCCTGGGCAGATTCTCTATGTATCTTCCATCTCTCTAAGTAGTTCAGATCCAACTACTGTTCTGTCAGCTAGATTATCCCATCTCACTGGAGTGTTGCACTTTCTTCCATAAAGTGCTTCGAATGGGCTCATCTTCAGAGATACATGATACCCATTATTGTAGGCAAATTCTACCAAATGCAGGTAGTCTTCCCACCTTGATGGTTTATCCATCAAATACATTCTCAGCATGTCTTCTATTACTCTGTTTACTCTCTCTGTCTGTCCATCAGACTCGAGATGATATGTTGTACTGAAGTTCAGATTCGTTCTGAATCCCTTGAACAGTCCTCTCTAGAAATTCGAAGTGAATTTCGGGTACCTATCAAACACAATTGTCTTAGGAATTCCATGCAAGCATACAACTTCTTTTAAAATGATATCAGCAACATATGCTTCTCTGTGGGTAGTTTTCAGTGGAATAAAATGGGTAGCTTTAGTAAGCTTGTCCACCACCACCATGATTGAATCATGTTGCTTTCTTGTTCTGGGAAATCCTGTGATAAAATCCATTGTTACCACATCCCATTTCCACTCAAGAATAGGTAAAGGTTGCAACAACCCTGCTGGGTGTCTGTGTTCAACCTTGACCTTCTGGCATTCCATACATCTCGCGATGTATTCAGCAATTTCCTTCTTCATACCTGGCAAAAAATAATGTCTTTTGATTGCCGCCACCATCTTCTGATATCCAGGATGTCCAGCATAAACCACGTTATTCATTTCCTTTAGAATTGCCAACTTCAACTCTTGGTCATTGGGTACATACACTCTGTTTTTATACATAAGTAGACCCTCAGTTCCTAAGGTATAACCTTCCTCGGTCTGTGGTCTCTCACGCTGTTGTAGCTTTGCTACAAGTCTTTTGTACTGCAAATCAGCACTTGCAGCCTCCACAATTCTATCTTTCAACTCAGTTCTATACATGCTAATGGCTGTAGCATGTAATTCATGCACTTTTCTGTTGAGTGCATCAACCACTTTTTTGTCTTTCCCTTTGATATGCTTGATATCAAAGTCATATTCACACAAAAATTCCAGCCATCTAATTTTCCTAGCATTTAGGGTTGGTTGATCAAATAAGTACTTCAGACCATTGTCGTCTGTTATTAATTCGAATTTCTTTCCCATGAGGTAATGTCTCCATTTCCTCAATGCATGGACAACTGCTACCAGCTCTAAATCATGAGTGGCATAATTCTTTTCATTCTCTTTCAGCTTTCAGGATTCATAACAAATTACAAATCCCTCTTGGCTGAGAACTCCTCCCAGCCCTTCCTTACATGCATCCGTGCACACTACGTAATCCTTACTTGGATAAAAAATCTTCAGGATTGGAGCACTAGTGAGTAGTTGCTTCAGTTGCCAGAAGCTGCTCTCACATTCATCAGTCCACTAAAACTTCTTCTCCTTCCTTTGCAAGGAAGTGATAGCATGAGCTATCCTTGAAAATCCGGCTATGAACCTCCTATAATAACCTACCAGACCCATAAAGGATCTAACTTCTGTCACATTTCTTGGTGCTGGCCACTCTTGAATGGCATGTACCTTCTCAAGATCCATAGCGATCCCCTCTTCAGAAATAATGTGTCCCAGATAATGGATCTGCTTTTGGTAAAATGAGCACTTGCTCATTTTTGCATACAGCTGGTGTTCTCTCAACACCTGTAGCACCATTCTTAGGTGTTGTTCATGTTCTTCCTCTGTCTTGGAATACACCAAGATATCATCCAAGAATACTATGACAAACTTATCCAGATAATTTCTGAACACTCCATTCATTAAGCACATGAAGATAGCAGGCACGTTGGATAGTCCAAATGGCACCACAGTGAACTCATAATGACTGTAACTTGTTCTGAAGGTAGTCTTGCTGATGTCTTCATCTTTTATCCTCACTTGATGATATCCAGATCAAAGATCTATTTTCAAAAATACTTTCGCATCCTTTAACTGATCAAAAATATCATCAATCCTTGGCAGAGGATATTTGTTTTTGACAGTGACTTTATTCAACTATCGAAAGTCAATGCACAACCTCAACGTTCCATATTTCTTCTTCACAAATAGAACCGGGGCTCCCCACAATGACACACTAGGATGAATGTAGCCTTTCTTTAATATCTCTTCGAGCTGCAATTGCAACTCTTTTAGTTCTGGCGTACTCATCCTATAAGGAGATTTCGAAACTGGAGTTGCTCCAGGCATCAGATTTATAGAAAAATCGATGTCCCTCTTCAGAGGTAGTCCAAGCACCTCCTGAAACACGTCCTCAAACTCTTTGAGCACCCTGTGGTATTCCATATTCGAGACCTCATATTGGAATGCTTCTTCCACCCGGGCTTCAAATAATTGACAGCCTTTCCTGTAACATTTCTTCAGCTGCATAGCTGAGATTTCCCTCACAGTCATGGCTCTGGGAATTCCTTGGACTGTTACCTGATTTCCCTCTTCGTTCAGACGTGTAAACCTCTTGTTTTGACAATCCAGAAAGGCATGGTTCTGGTCCAACCATTCCATCCCAATTAAGCAATCATATGATCCTAAAGGCAGAGTGTTCAATTCAGCCTTAGTGGTCATTCCTTTCATGTCCACTGAACAAGACTTAACCAATTCAGTGACCTTCCTCTTGGTCCCTGTGGCTAACTGTACTAACCAAGACTTCTCATGTTT
>JASDQU010102411.1:299412-316789 GCA_032191745.1 Picea mariana
CATATGAGCCTAAAGGCAGAGTGTTCAATTCAGCCTTAGTGGTCATTCCTTTCATGTCCACTGAACAAGACTTAACCAATTCAGTGACCTTCCTCTTGGTCCCTGTGGCTAACTGTACTAACCAAGACTTCTCATGTTTGCTTCTCGTTAGATGAAAACTATCCACCACTCTAAGATCTACATAACTATGGATAGCCTCTGAATCAATTAAAATAACAAGTGGTCGGTTGTTGATCATACCTTCCACTTCAATCATATGTGATTGAAATTCTGCTTGCTTGTTGTCCAGAGCTGCGTAGATCCTCGGCATTCTGCTGCCCATATCCTCCACTGTTTCATCTTGCTGAACAGTATGGACAGTTCTTGCTTTGTCTTTCCTATGGGGGCAGTCTCTGTATCGATGATTCCCTTTACAACCCCAACACTCCATAGGTGGAGGCCTTGGCATCTTCTCACTCCCTTCAACTTTCCTGGGCTCTTTAAAAGATGACTGTCCCCGGGACTGTTTCTAAAAAAGGAAGGATTACTTCCCTTCTTCCTCTGTTCCTTCTTAAACCTCTTCTGGTCATCCCAAGCCTTCCAAAAGGTAGGCTTTTCCTTTTGTTGTTCATATAGGAATTCCACCTTTCTTATGGTTTCTTCCATGCTCTTAGGATCATCGTATTGAATCTTGTCACCAATGGAAGGTGGCAGTCCACACAGATACCTCTGAATTTTGACAGCCTCGTCTTTGATGAATGGAACATACTTCAGTAGTTCCAGAAAACTTCGTTCATACTCATCAATGGTCATACTTCCCAACTTGAGTTCGAAGAACTCCTTCATCTTTCTATCATAGTATCTTTTATTCAGGTATTTCTTCTTGAAATACCTATTAAACTCCTTCCACATGACCTCTTTCTCTCTGATGTGTTTCACTTGCACAAATTGATCCCACCACATGGATGCTTTTCCTTTCAGCTGGTACATTGCAATTATTCCTTCTGCATGGGCAAAATAATTCTGCAGCTAGAAGTATTTCTTCATGCCAAGCAACCATGTCTCAGCATCTTCCTTCTTCTTATGCTCCCCATCAAATGTTGGAGGTTTAATTTTATTCATCTCTCCTTTCAATTCCTCCCTTCCAGATTTTTTATGTTTTCTGGTAGATGACGGGCTTGAACTACTGTGTTTCTCTCTATCTGAATGTTTTTGGGAGCGACTGTGATGTCGGCTACTACTCCCCGATATGCTTCTTCTCCCATGTCATTAGTGACTTTTTTTCTTACTTGAGTCTCTTTCCTTCTCAATTTTCTTCTCTGTTCTTTCCAGACTCTGCAGAAATTTTAAGTTTAATTTCCCTTGCCAATCCTTAACTTTCATGAGCTTTCGGCTATCAACTCGACGTTCATTGGCCTCTCTTTGCAATCCTTCAAGGATTTTCATTATATCTCCTTCCTTATCCATCTCCTTTCCATGCCCATTGGAGTTCGACCCTTCGACTCCCAGGTTAACATTCTTTCCTTCTCGTTCGTCTTCCATTTCAGGGATAATTTGCACTCTTCCCCACTCCATGCTCGGCATTGATTAACTGGAGTTTTGGCCTCTGTTGTATTCTGAACACGCACTGTGCAATCCAATTCAAAATTTTCAGGCCATTAAACTTCATGAATAATCCACAACGTTTATAACTATTACGAACAAAAACAAAAGACATTTCAACTTCACAAGTTTTCTGAGCTCTGTCTGGCTCTATGTTTGTCAGGTTTCAGAACTTCAGAATCTTGGTCCATGAAGAACTTTGAAATTCTCCTGTTTCCCTATTAAGAAACTTTTCCTCCCACAGAAAACTCTTCAAGGTTTCCCTTCCTTCTATCGGGGTTAAATTTATCGGGATTTTGAATCCGGCAATGTTCTGGTGGTTTGAATCGCCGATTTTCGATTTGCGATGAGCTTCCTTCATGCGCGAGCCCTCCCGAGCTTATCTCTTGTCGCATATGACCATGCCTTCATGACTGTGGTCTTACCTTCCTATCGGGATTTCAATCCTCAAAACTCGATGTGCCCCTTTGTGCGCTAGCCCTCCTGGCTAGGCCTTGGTCCACATGACCGATACTATATGACTTGTTCAACCATGTGGTTTGCATGAGTTTTCCATAGTCTTGGTCACCTCACACATATAATAGAAACTTACTAAATCGGACAATCACGTATTAAGGTCATTCAAACAAAGTTTACTTTAAGCCTTGTTTAGAAGAATAATTAATTAGCGTTGATCTTTAATTAAATTTGAAAACTTAAATTACTTAATTCAGAATTAAAAGGTTTAAAGGTTAAGTTAATCACGTCGCAATATCAGGATTCATGGTTTTATAAAATAAAATAATCTTGTCATCGTGTTTCCTGATTTCCCGATACATTTAATCCTTAAGTAAAGTTTGGAATTAATCTAATCACCACTAAGACTAGTTAAGAGTTAAATAATTACATCGCAATATCGGAATTCACGATTTTAGGAGAAGCATGTTTCATGTCATCAGATTTCCCGAAATCCCAATTTTCTGATGCACCTTTTTGCCTTAACCCTTCACGGTTAAGCCCAGGTCCATGTGACCTCTACTCATAGCTCTCATCGGGGTTTCGGGGTTCGTGATGTCACGGTGCTGACGTACTCGGAACTCCCGATCCTCTGACTTCCGATGCGTTCCTTTATGCGTTATCCCCTGCCATGGGCTCTACACCATGTGACCGCTGACTCGTGACCCCGGCCTTTTTCCTTATCGGGGTTCAGGGTTTCGCGAATCAAAATGTGCCAAAACACTTGGCCACGAAATCCCAGATTTCCCAATGATCTTTGACCTTAACCCCCCGGCTATGGCCCACACTCCTTTGACAATCGAGAAATCGCGTTTCGCGATATCGAAACCTCATTGCACTTGTTCTCAGAACTTACGAAGTTTCGAACCCCGATGTGGGGTGACATCTGTCCTACACTCTAACCCTGGTGGTCCCCACTCTGTCCTTGTATCCATTGGGAAATCGCTTATCAGGATATCGTGATTCCCGTTGTCATGTGCACGGGTCTTCCAATTCCTCGATGGGTAAAATCTCGATGACTCTAATATCCCGACACCTCTCCGAGACTTCTCCTCTACCCATGAGGACTTAAACCCTGTGCAACTTCTGTCAACTCGGACGGTTGACGGGTAATCCCACAGTGATATTACGACTCACGGTCCTCTCGAGTTTAAACTCCTATACACTCCGGGTCATACCAGGGTCCGAGATTGGTCCTCCAAACACAATTTCTCCTCTCACCCTCGGTCCAAAGACCACTCAATAGCCCATCTAGGCTCAGTGTCGAAATATTCGCTCTGATACCAATTTGTAGTGTACCCTTTTACACTACCCAGGTTTTCAAACCTCTCAGTTACCATTCTGTACATGGACTTTTGCATAATTCGTACAGAAATTATAAGCAAATGCCTTTAAACAATTAAACACACTTAAATCTCAAAGTAAAATATATAAGTTGCTGCTACAATTAAACAAGCCATAGCATTCGATAGTAATTCATTTACACAGCAGAAACATGATACATAAACAGCTCAGTCATGCAAAACATGATCAAAGCATAATTTAGAATACTTGTCCTTTAACAGCTGTAGAAATCACCAACCAAGTGCAGGCCTTCCACGAACCTCCCAGCTGTAGACCACACTGCTCCTCAACTCAACAGTGGGTCACCCCCGAGCTGGGACTGAGCTCCACCCCAGGGCAAGGAATCCAGACTCAGGCTGAGGTTATATGGAAAACAATCACTCACAACCACCAGGAAGGAATTCTCTCCCAGGAATCTCCCACGCTCACTTCCCACAGACCCTCATTCCCCACATGCATGTTCCACCCCAGGAGAGTTCACCTTCTCTGTCAACTGGACAGTCCTTCGGATGCCAGTCTCCCTTGCCTTGGGTTACAAGAACAGACTAGACCAGAAGTCTCTGAGCTCTATGGCAGCTACAGGGTTCCTTCCAGGAGTTCTCTCCTCCCTCTGTGCACTCTCTCACCTGGAGGAGTCTCTCACAGGCCAACAAGCCTCACGCAGTCTAGTACTGCGTGGTCACAACAACCCACGAGAAAAATAGACATAGGCTTCCCCAAACCGGTTCAACAATCACAGGATGATCTCAAGGTCATGGTTCTAGAAATGCGGGACAACAATCCACGCAGTAATTACCCAAACTACCTGGTTCGAACAGGTAAAGAGTCAATTGGCTTTTCAGACGGGCATAATATTCTCCGCTCCCAGAACAGAGGGCGTACCCCTATGTTTGCAGCACCAACACAGGCTTTACGGCTTCAGAGATGAACCAGGGTATCTGGCAGAGGTCGTACTGGTCTCCCGCTCCAAGGTTCGGGTCTGAATGGAAGAGAAGATCCCCTCCCATGGTTCATCTTGGAAATTATATTTGCATGCACTAGGGTTGACACTTGTCACCCTGGGAACTGCATGTATTCCATAGCGTGCGACACCTTGCACGTTCCCTTTCCAAAACTTAGGATAAACAGAAATGCACATGTCTCTTTTTGAAATAATATTAAAATATTATTTCCAGGTTTAGGCCCCTAGGCTCATCACTCAGCCCCTTTCCCACCTTCCAGCCCCTAGTTCCTTGCCCACTCTATGGATGCTCAGTCCCCCATCACTCATTCATCATGGTCGGTCTGCACCTGGCAGTGTTTATACTTTATTCATGTGTTGCATATATATACAGATACAAAATCCAGGCTCTTGGCCTTCAATCCTTAGGCTCTCTGGCCTAATCAAACACATAATCCTACTGGCTTATACAAAATTCGGCTCACCAACCTATAGCACATATTTACAATCTCTTTCAGATCATGGTTTACATCAGGGCTCGGGCTTGGGGACACTACAAAATTCTTCTCATTAAAATAAGTTCTATAAGAAGTTTGATCATAATCCTCCCTTATTTAAATTGGATGTCAAGTTTTAATTTCCAACCTATGATGGAGAATTTAATGCTGAGAAATTGGACAACTAAATGAAGCAAATAGAGGTATATTGCAAGGTTCAAAATATCATGGATGAAGCTATAAGGATACATTTATCTACTCTTTGACTAAGTGGCACAACCTTAATATGGTGGGAAAGTAAGATGCAACTTTATCTTGTTCAAAAGGGTAAAGTAATCTCTTCCTAGGATGAGTTTACTAAGGCTAAAAGAAAACAATTATATCCACTAGATTATACGCAAAACAACAATGACATAATGGCAACATATAAGAAAGGGTAAAGGATAGAATAATCAAACATATACAAAGGAATTTAAAAACAAATAATTATCCTTTTGGATTCCGTTGTATAACCATGAAAACCTTATAAAGTATATTTGTTTCATGCACTCATATATTTGTCACACTATTTTAATGTTTATCCCTAGTAACATTGATAAAGTTTCAGTACAAGATACACATCTTGAGGCTATTAAGGTTAAGCATGTGATCAATGATAAGAATTCATTCAAGTTTGAAAAGAAATTGAAAGGTAAATGGAAGAGTAAGAAATAAGATACAGTAAATAAAGCTAAGGTGACGCAAAGCCCCTACCTCAGTAGGGTCTACTGACCTCCCGGTCTATGGATATTCTACTATTCTTGAGCTAAAGCAACTCTCCAGGTCCCTACTGGAACCTTCACGACAACAAATCCATAGGTCCTTCTCAGGAGACTACACCCATGCGAATAAACACTAGGAGTAAGTTCCCTCTCCATGGGACCATTGGTCGTCACCACGAGACTTACCAAAAGGCTCTTCAGAACTTCGATCCCTTAGGTGTTCTGCTACAAGTTTCCCCAACTCTTCTAATCCCTAAACTCTGAACTAGATCTTAGCGAATGCTAGCTCCTCTCTTTATCCTCCGACAGTATGACCTCCAGCTATGACTTGGATCCCAACTCCCCAAATACTTTGGGACTTCAAACTTTGCGAATACCGAAATATAGCTTGCCTCCTTTCCTCTGAAACTCGAGTTCTACTCATGCTATATCGATGATGCACTATCTCCCATGATCCAGTGGTCCATATTGTTTCTTTTCGAATCGAGACTTAGTGTTCCCTGGTGTTGGAATATGGCTCTCTCCTTCAAACCTTTGACTCTCAACTTCTCGATATTTCAGAGTGCCAAATCAATGCTCTTGCCCCTTTAGATCTGACGAATGGTATATCTCCTAAGCTTGTGAATGTGGAAAGACTCTCTCCTTAACCTCCCTACAACTCTACTGGATCTAGTTGTCCACGCAGTAGCGACGCTTCTCCCTTCGAGAATTTCCATCGTCCGTTTAGTTTATCAATGACTCCTCGTCAAATGGCTCAGCATCAACCCTCCTGAGATTTATTCCACGAGGTGACTTCAACCCTTGTCTTTCCTCTGGACTCTTCAAATCTCTATCCTTCCTAAGCTTGGTCTTTCTTGCAAAGTCAAGGATTCTAAGGAATCCTGTGTGCACCCTTTGGGGATTCCTCAATAACCATTGGTTATTCAACAACTCCAACTCTTCCCACACCTTGCGACAGAAGTTATTCAACTGCTTACTTGGGTTGGACAAGTCTAAGACTTCAACCTAGCCTACACACACCTTGCACGACCCTGCTCTCTTCCTGCACTTCTACCGATATAAGCTAACATTATCTCTCCTAAGATTTATGAGGTAAAACTCAAAATCTTCTCAATGCACCCCTTACGAACCTTCATTGTAGTCCTTGCAGGAATTCTCAGAAAGATAAACAATTCAAACTTATACTCTTCTCACGGACTTCATACATTCAACATGAAATCACATATACATGGCATTGAAACAAATGCATAACAGAGATTGAAAATAAACTGTAAAAATACCATTCAATAGATGCATATAGTAACCATAAAAAACCATGAAATTGGATCAAAGCATTCTTATATTAATCCAAGTGCTTCTGTAAACGTTTTCTATAAAAACAACTATCTGCTCATACAACTCTACAATATTTGTTGTTCTCTGCTCTCCTATGCTCTCTTACTCTATAGATTCTACTCATACAGTGAGAATGATAATAATACCCTACAATACATATGAGGGAGTCATATTAAGTTTTCCCTCCTACAACTCTAATCTATCTTATTGAATTAATATTTCTACATACATTGCATTTATTAAAATAAATTCCTACAACTGATAGATGAGAAAAACGCTCAAGATTGTTATTACAATCCCAAAACATTAAAAGAAAATATATCTTCTCAGATATTACATTAATGTGCCATCCTTTGAAATTCAAAATCCTTCAAAATGTGCATTGGTGTATATCCAGTTGTCCTCCACTTGCACTTGCATTGTTGGCGATGGTCCTGCATCATACTCCTCTTGCTGAAAAATTCATGGACTCCTGTCCATGAGCTCCTACACTGTCTATCCATGTTTCTGGATATCTTCTTCACTTTCCCAACTGGCATCCTCAATCGAGTGTCCTTTCCATTTTACCAAATACTTAAGATATGTCTTCCTCCGGGTCTTCTTGCCAACTCTATGATCAATGATATTTCCATCTGTGAATTTTCATCTACATGCATCTGTTTCGCCCACTAAATTTCCTTCTGAATTGTTGCCCCATCTGTTTCATATTCTCTATAAGGATATAAATCTGTTACGTTGAATATGGGTGATATGCCCACAACATCTGGAAATTCTATCTCATAAGAATTTGCCTCATATTTTCTCAAAATATTACACGTCCCTATCTTTTACATCTTCATCTTATTATATGTTCCCATTGGAAACATTTATTTTCTGAGGTGTGCTAAGACTAAATATGCCACTTCAAATTGAATCTCTCTCATGTGTTAATTTTTTGTACACTTGTATTCCTGGTTGGAACTCTACAACCACTCTATAATCTTGTTATGGAGGTCCTGCATTTCTACTGCAAAATCTTCCACTCTAGCACTTCTAAATTCATTCTTCTCTAAGCCTCTCAACTCAAATACTCCTCTTGGTTGCATTCCATACATTATCTGGAATGGGATTTTTCCTATGCTCCTATTAGGTGAGTCATTATATGCAAATTCTGCTTGCGACAGAATCTGATCCAACTAACTATGATGTTCAGCTACTAAACTCCTCAATAAGTCCCCCAAACTTTGCTTTACTACCTTAATATGTCCATCCTTCTGAGGGTGATATGTTGAGCTAAAATATAGATTCATCCCCAACTTCTTCCATAATGTCGTCTAGAAATGACCAAAAAAATTGGTATCTCTATCTGAAACAATACTCTTGGGTAAACTATGAAGTCGAACAACTTCTTTGAAAAACAGATTTGCAATGTGTGTTGCATCACTGGTTTTCTAACATGGAATAAAATGTGCCATTTTGGAAAATCTATCAAYGACCGTGAATATGGAATCACAACCCCTCTGTGTCCTTGGCATTCCTAACACAAAATCCATGCTTACCATGTCCCATGACCTCTCTTGTATTGGAAATGGTTGATACAACCCTGTATTCTATATTTTCCCCTTTGCATGGTGGTAAATTCTACATCTGTTGACAAAATTATGCATGTCTATCCTCATTCCTAGCCAATAATACAAAATGTTTAGTTGCACAATTTTTTTATCATGGCCGAAATGTCCAACCAATCCCCCACTATGTTTTTCCTTCAAAAGGTTTTCTCTCATGGAACTTTTTGGGATATACAACTGATTTCCTCTAAATAACACTTCATCTTGAATCAAGTATTCAATCCATTGGCTTATGTCTCTTAGAACATGATCCTCACATTCTTCATAAGAATCCTTAAAGTCTGAATCATCTCTGTACATTTCCTTAAGTCTATCAAAACCTAAGGTCTTCACTCAAAACTCCTGCAGAATCAAACATTTCCTGCTCAATGCATCAACAAGATTGTTAGCAGTTCCAGAAATGTGCTTTGTAACAAAAGTAAAGTTCTGCATGAACTCAACCCATTTTTCATGTTTCTGGTTCAATTTCTCATGTCAGGTTATAAATTGTAAGGCCTGGTTCTTTTTATAAAAAATGAACTCTTTTGGAACCAGGTAGTGCCTCCATTTATTCAGTGCTTGTATGAATGCATAAAATTATTTATCATAAGTGGCTTAATTCTTCTTGGCCTCATTCAGCGTCTGAATGAAGTATGCCACTATTCTATTGTATTGACTTAAGACTTCTCCAATCACGAATCCGCTTGCGTCACATCTCACTTGAAATGTTTTACTGAAATCTGAAAGAACCAAAACTAGCTATTCAGTTATCTTCTCTTTCAACAACATGAAAATTTTCTTCGCTTCCTCTGTCCAATGGACAACATAAATCGTCCACCACTATATCAATGAAATTCTCTAGCAATTCCTGAATTTCCTTAAGTAGATCATCTATTGAGGTACTGGTCAAGATGACTCTAGGTTTTCTAACCAAAACAAACTGCATTTCTTAATCTTTCTTGAATTCATCAAGCAGTTCCTTCCCACTCATGATAAGTATAGTATTTCTTGTTTATGATTTCTCCTTCTTGTCTTCAATTGGCAGTAACATATGTGTCCTACCATTCTTCTCCATGGTGTAAGTGTTCTTTCTTCTGTCATGAGTAACATTTGTGTCATATTTCCATGGCCTTCCCAACAAAAAATGATAGACATCCATGGGAATTACGTCACATAAAATATCATCTCTATAACCCCCTATCTTAAACTCAACTAAACATTGTTTAGTGACTATTACCTGATGTCATTTTTGCAACCACAAGACTTTATATGGAATCGGATGTGCAATTGTCTCCAATTCTAGCTTCTCCACCATCTTTTTGGATACTAGATTATCTATGTTTCCATTGTCAACTATCAACTTACATACCCTATCCTTGGTTTTGCAAGCAGTTATAAGCAAACTATTCCTATGGATTGGATTCTCCATCTCTTTCTCTGGATTTAAGAGAATTTTCCTCATCATCAAGGATCTTCCACCTTCTGCATCTTCTGCCTCAACATTTCTCCTCTGCGCTTTTGAAATGTGAGATTCTCCTCCTCCATCCCTTTTTCTATTGGGACATTCCCAAGATTTGTGTCCTATATTCCAACAGACAAAATACTTTACTTCATCTCCTCTACCTCTTCCTCTTCCTCTTTCTCGAGGAAAAGTATTATTGTCAGAATATTATCTTCCCTATGAACTTCCTCCCCTTTCTGGGTGGTTATGAGGTTTCTTCTCTTCATATTTGGGCTTCTATACTCTATCCTGGGCAATCGCTTAGCCTCTTCTCTAACTTCTACCTCTTCCCCTTTGACCTTTCTTTCGGGCCAATTTCTCTTCCATGTTCAAAGCAACCTGATAAGCATCTTCCACATTTTTTATTATCACCATGCTCATCTCATCATGAATCTCATATCTCAGGCCATTCATATATATGGAGACCTTTTCATCATCACTCTCACGATGACCAGCTATGATGTTAAGTCTATAAAACTCCTCAGTGTATTCCTTCACTATCATCCCTTTCTGTCTCAAATTTTTCATTCTTCGAAACATATTGATCTAGTAATCTCTGGGTATTAATTTCTATTTCATATTCGCTACCATTCTATCCCATATTTTAATTCTTTGTTTTCCTTTGCAACGTCTGTCATCCTATAGTTCATCCCACCATCATGTTGCATTTCCTTTCAGTCTAGTGACTACATTCTTAACCTTCTTGTCTTCTTTGATATCCTCATAATCTAAGTATTTATCTATATCTCTAAACCAATATAGCAACTCCTCAATGTCTAAGTTGCCTTCATACATCAGGATTTCCAGCTTTGCTCTGGCACCTATCATTGCAACAGCCTTAAATAAATGTTCTTTTGCAGCATCTTCAACTACAACTTCTTCTACTCCTTCTTCGTTCTCTCTTTCAGCCTCACTGATATCTCCATTATCAAGTGCTCATCTCTATGTTGTCTCCATAAAATCCAATCGAGCACAAAGTTGTCTCATTTCCGTTTCCACGGTTGGATCGGGTAAAGTTCTCTTTGGATGTCTTCTTGGCATCATTGTTTCAATATTTTCATGCAAAATTCAAATCAAAACTTTCCTCTGTCTTCTCTTGATTACAAAAAAAACTATTTTCCATCTCTAATACCACCTGATGCAGAGCCCCTACCTTAACAGGGTCTGCTGACCTCCCGGTCTATGGATCTTCCTCTATTCCTGAGTTGAAGAAGCTCTCTAGGTCCCAACTGAAACCTTCATGACAAAAAATCCACAGGTCCTTCTCACAAGACTACACCCACATGAATAAGAAAAAGGAGTAATTTCCCTCTCCACGTGACCACTGATTGTGACCATGAGCCTTACCAAAAGGCACTTCATGAATTCGAGGCCTCAGGTGTTCTGTTGCAAGTTTCTTTGATTCTTTCAATCTTCGAAATATAAATTAGAGCCTAGAGAATGCTAGCTCCTCCCTTTATCCTCTGGCGGTATGACCTTCGGCTATTACTTGGAGCCCAACTCACCAAATACTTTGGAACTTCACACTTCATGAATACCGAAATCCATCTCACCTCCTTTCCTTCAAACCTCGAAACCCAAGTTCTACTCATGCTAGATCGATGGTCCACTATCTCCCGTGATCCAATGGTATAGATTCTTTCTTCGCAAATAGGGACTTCACAGTCCCTGGTGTTGGAATATGGTTCTCTCCTTCGAACCTTTGACTCCTAACTTCTCGATATTCTAGAGTGCCAAATCAACACTCTTGCCCCATCAGATCTGATGATTGTTATCTCTCTTGAGCTTTCGAGTGTTGAAATACTCTCTCCTTAGCCTCCCTGCAACTCTTCTAGATGTAACTATCCACGCAGTATTGATGCTTCTCCCTTCGAGAATTTCCACCATGAGTTCAGGTTCTCAATGACTCCTCATCAAATGACTTGGTGTCCACCCTACTGAGCTTGATTCCACGAGGTAACTTCAATCCTCATCTTTCCTCTAAAATCTACAAATATCTATCCTTCCTGAGCTTGGTCTTTCTTGCAAACTGAAGAATTCTAAGGAATCCTATGTGCACCCTTTGTGGCTTCCTCAATAACTGTTGGTTATTCGACAACTCCAATTCTATGTACTCCTTGCGATAAAGGTTCTTCAACTGCTCACTTGGGTTGGACAAGTCTAAGGATTCGACTTGGCCTGCGCACACCTTGCACGACCCTGTGCTCTTCATCCACTTCTACCTATATAAGCTAGCGTTATCTCTCATGAGCTTTCTGAGGTAAAAATTAGAATCTTATCAATGCACCCCTTTCGGACCTTCACTACACTCCTTGTAGGAATTCTTAGGAAGAGAAACAATTGAAACTTATACTCTTCTCACGAACTTCATACATTCATCATGAAATCACATATACATGGCATTAAAACAAATGCATAACAGAGACTGAAAATAGACTGTAAACATACCATTCAATAGATGCATATAGTAACCATAAAACACCATGAAATTGCATCAAAGCATTCTTATATTAATCCAAGTGTTTCTGTACACGGTTTCAATAGAAACAACTATCTTCTCATACAACTCTACAATCTTTGTTCTTCTCTACTCTCCTATGCTCTCTTCCTCTACAGATTCTACTCATACAATGAGAATGATAATAGTACCCTACAATACATACGATGGATTCTTCTTAAGTTTTCCCTCCTACAACTCTAAGCTATCTTATTGAATTAAATATTTATACCTACTTTACATTTATTACAATAAATGCCTATAACCGACAGATGAGAGAAACGATCAAGATATTTATTACAATCCCAAGACATTAAAAGCAAATATATCTTTTCAGATATTAAATTAATGTGCCATCCTTTGAAATTCAAAATCCTTCAAAATGTGTGTTGGTGTATATTCAGTTATCCTCCACTTTTGCTTGCTTTGCTGGCGATGCTCCTGCATCATGAGGGACAACCTACATGCTCCCACTGTAAGAGAAATGTATATGAGGAATCACAATGTTGGAAGTTTCATCTAGAATTACGACCAAAGAAGTTCAAGGATAAAGGGAATCAGAAGACTGTTTCATCAACTTATCAGGATCTATGGTCATATTCTAGGGGAGAATCTAAGATCATGGAAATAGGAAGAAAAGGAATATGAACTATCAATTCTAATTCTTTAGTGCAATCCACCAAAGTGGAAAGTGATACTGATCAGAAGAAAAGAAATGAGATTTTTCATGTCAGAGTTATAGTCAATCATAGAAAGGTAGATACTTTATTTCACAGTAGATACTTGTAAAGAATTTGGGTTTGAATATGACACCTCATAAAAATGCGTATCCATTGGGATGGGTATGTGAATATGCTAAGTTGCAGGTGAAAAAAAAATGTAAGATCAAATATGCAAGTACAACTAAGTTATTTGATGAGGTTCAGTTATATGTTGTGCCTATTGGAATTTGTGGCATTGTCTTGGGTATTCCATGTCTATTTGACAAGAACGCTATATTCTATAGAGAAGAGAATCAATATCATTTTTTCAAGAACATGGTTGATTTTCTTATCAGAGCTCATTGTATCAAGACTAATGTTTCTTTAGTGAGAATAGGGAAAATGAAGAGACTTGTGAACACAAGTAAATATTTTGTTATAATGATAATGAAACATAAATTAGAAGATATAAAATATTCTTTATCAAGTTGTGATCGATATCATAAACAAGAGTTGGTCAAAATAATATATAATTATGATGAGTTATTTTAGGAACCTACAAGGTTTCCTCCTAAGAGGGAGGTTGAACATGAAATCTATTTACAACATGATTCTCTTCTTCCAAATATAATAATGTGTAGATCATCAGTGATCGAGAATGTATAAATTAAGAAGCAGGTTCACGAGTTGCTCAATAAAGGAATCATCAAACCAAGATACTATCCACGTGGTTCTCCTATTGTGTTAGCTTCAAATAGATATGGCACGTGGAGGATGTGTATTGATTTTTTATCCTAGGACAATATTACTTTAAAGAAACATTATCCGCTTCCCAGAATTGATGATTTACTGGATCAATTAAATATTGTTGTTTATTTCACTAAGTTGGTTTTGAGAAGTGGTTACCATCAAATCAGAATTGCATAAGGTGACATACAAAAAACTTCTTTCAATACCAAGCAAGGATTGTTCAAATGATTACTTATGCCATTTGGGTTATGCAATGCACCAAAAACATTTATGAGGGTAATGAATGATGAGTTCAAACCTTACATATATGATTTGTTATCATCTATTTAAATGATATATTTATCTTTACTCAATTATGGGAAGATCATATAAATAATGTCAAGACAATATTTGTACTCTTGAAGAAGGAGAATTTGTATATCAAAATGTCTAAATGTGAATTTGGTAAAACTTCTCTAGTATATTTGGGTTACATTGTAGGGAATTGTCAACCAAAGATAGATCCCAAAAAAGTAGAAGTCATTGTGAAATGGCCCAAGAAAACTACTACCACATAAGTTAGGAACTTCTTAGGAGAAGTATAATACTAGAGGAAATTCATTACTAATTTCTTATACATAGAAACTCCTATGCATGCATTAAAAAGTGTTAAACAAGTCTTTCAATGGGGAGGCACACAACAAAATTCCTTTGAGGCATTGAAGGAAAATATAAGCACCATACCATTTTTGGCTCTACCATATATACAACAACCATTTGAGATTCAAATCGATGCAAGAAGATATACCATGGGAGTAATATTGAGGCAACGAGGAAAACCTATACGCTATCATTATGAGACATTTACACAGGTTGTGATTAACTATCCAACATATGATAAGGAATTGCATGTGTTGGTACAAAGTGTAAATAAATGGAAACATTACTTAATGGGAAAGGAGACTATAATTCATACAGATCATCAACCATTACAGTATTTGCAGTCACATACCAAACTACAAAAATCGTGACAGCGTAGGTGGATGGGTTTCTTATAGCAGGTTCATTTCGTAATAAAGTATAATAAAGGTATTCATAACAAGGTGGTAGATCTATTTTCAAGGCCAATGATTAATTCATTTACAATATTCAGGTAAAATCCTATATATCATGAAATTTATGTAGAAAAATATGCCAAGGATGAATATTTTAAATATGTATATGATGCATTAACTCATGGAAAAGAATAGTCAGATTATTATATGCATTATAATTTGTTATATCAACTTGGAAATATTTGTATACCCAGGCATGAAAGAGTAAATATAATAAGAGAAGATCATACATCTCTCATTTTTTGTCATTTTTGGGTTGGTAAGATAGTTTTATAGTTGCATAGATATTGTTATTGGCATCGAATGAATGAAGCAATTTCCAAGTATATCAAAGGGAGTGTTATCTGTGCCAGAAGCAATGCTAGCAAAAGAAAGTTGGGATTATATATGCCACTTCTAGTACCTTATCAACCATGGGAAAGTATATCCATGGAATTTGCAGGGGGTTTGACAATGTCCAGGATAGGTCATGATTATATGTATGTCTTCATGGATAGATTCAACAAGATGTGTATTTTTATGCCATGAAATAAACATCTCACAACTGAACAAACAACATTGATGTTCTTTGCTCATGTATGGGTTTATTTTGGACTTTATACATCTATTATATCAAATCGAGACTCACGTTTTAGGAAATTTTTGGTCTCATTTATGGGATATCATGGACATTAAGATAAATAAGAGCACAAATTTTCATCTGCAGACAAATGGACAGATAGAGGTGGTAAAAATGACAACGGTACATCTACATCAAGGGTATTGCAACAAGCATCCTAAGTTATGGGATGAGAAATTAGCTTATGTAAAACATTTATGTAATTATTTAATGCATTCTTCTACTCAAAAAAATCATTTTAAAGTATGTTTGGGGTACTTGCGTAAAACATCTATAGAGTTTTATTTTGGAAAAGAAGGTAAATAAGATGGATAGGATGATACAAATAAAGATAAAGGGTTCAATCAAATAATTCATTAGGTACATCAAGTAGTACAAGAAACATTGGGGAAAATTCAATTCAGATATAAGGTAAGGCATGACAAACATTAGGTTGATCATCATTTTGAAGTTGATGATCAAGTATGGCTACATATCATCAAGGATAGAATGAAAGGTGGAGGTAAAAATCTAAGGCCAATATGATATTGTCCATTCAATATATTGGAAAAGATTGGTACTCATTCCTTTCGTTTAGATCTACAAGCCTACATGAAAATGTATTCAGTGGTAAATGTTGATAATTTGAAGATTTATGATCCTCGTATGATTATGTATGAATATGAAAATATTCATGCTCCAACAACTGATGATTTTTCTCCAGAATTTTTGGACAAGCTACAGGAAGATGTTATTCTTGACAGAAGAATCATGACTTCACTGCGAGGTGATGTGGAATATATTTTATTTGGTCTTAAAGGGGTAAAACTAAGTAAATCAAAATGGATGGATATAAGAATGGTGACTATACCCTCACATAGTTGTTGAGTAATCAACATGTTTGGTTCTCAAAAAGGATTCCAATGGGGAGGAATGATCCAGGAGGATACAAGAATACTCGCAAAGGTCTAGGAGGATCTAGAACATCCATAGAGGTCTAGAAAGGCTAAAAAATTCTCAAAATTA
The DNA here is from genome assembly GCA_032191745.1 of Picea mariana. NCBI lineage: Eukaryota > Viridiplantae > Streptophyta > Pinopsida > Pinales > Pinaceae > Picea > Picea mariana. The sequence continues at coordinate 316,119 of JASDQU010102411.1, forward strand.
AATCATCCCAAATTCTCTCAAAAATTTCCATCAATCTGTAGAGCTCAATGATAGTGTTCCAACGATGCAAAAATTGCCTCAAACATAGTTCGTATGAAAAAGATATGGCCAGTCAAATTTCAAGTCAACCAGGTCAAACGACAAAGTCAAAGGGGTCAAGGTGACACATTTCATCATTGCAAGGGGGACATGTGGCATGACCGTACAATCATATGAAGATAATTTGTCCAAACACCAAGGTTCCACGTGACATGACTATACAATGACTAGGCAGGAAATAAAGCATGTCATACATCGACATGGCCATACAAGTGGACTAATCATTGGTTAACATGTGGAAGAGATCGGACAATAAGAGGATTCCATGTGGAAGCCTTGCATTGGTTGATTATGGATAGTGTTTATCAAAATTATGGGAGTCGATGGGGGTCCAACCCGTGACCTCTCATAATGTTACCCATCATCCATTACCATTGCATTGCACACATAAGACTTAACAAGTATATGGTATTATTTTTATTTAAGGTTGTAGTATAATGGTATAGTTGGACGAAAATAGGGATGAATGCCTAGCCATTGACCCATATTCCATAGTTATATTTTATGCAATTTGACCACCAAATATTTGTGTTATATTCATGGGAGGTTTGAACTATATACTAATGGATAAC